>CAKAKR010060929.1:3969-24753 GCA_916700685.1 Adelosebastes latens | reverse complement strand
TGTCTCTCTCCATGGTCCTGAAGCATTGAAACAAGTCTCACTGTCTCTCTCCATGGTCCTGAAGCATTGAAACAAGTCTCACTGTCTCTCTCCATGGTGCTGAAGCATTGAAACAAGTCTCACTGTCTCTCTCTATGGTCCTGAAGCATTGAAACAAGTCTCACTGTCTCTCTCTATGGTCCTGAAGCATTGAAACAAGTCCCACTGTCTCTCTCCATGGTCCTGAAGCATTGAAACAAGTCTCACTGTCTCTCTCCATGGTCCTGAAGCATTGAAACAAGTCTCACTGTCTCTCTCCATGGTCCTGAAGCATTGAAACAAGTCTCACTGTCTCTCTCCATGGTCCAGAAGCATTCAATATGATTTGGTCTTTTTTATTTCATCTCTTTCTTTGGTGTTTCCTGCTTTTAAATGATGTCATTGAATCTCTGTCACATATTCAGCTGTAGTAATCTGCTGTTGAGCTGTTTGGCTTTTGACTTAATTGTTCCAACATGTCGATGAAATGAGGATAATGACTGAATTTCATGCTGAATGCTTTTATTGCACACAGCTCTCCGGACGTGCTGTTCCTCATGCTGTGTGGTGTCATTGTGGTGTATACTCCACCTGGGGAGAGCCGGTCACTGAACAGCACTCTGGTAGGCTAATTGTTTCAGTTGATGATTAATCAATTGTGTCATGATTTTTCAATGCTTTATTGTTGTACACAATGTAGGTTGGTACAAAGTCTTTATAATCGTGTACAGTATCACAAAACACCTCTCCTTTTCCTCTGCTCGGTGACTGTACAGCCACTAGACTGGATGGTGGAGGTGTACCGGTGTGTAACATCATTCTCTGTCTCTGGATATTATTATTTATGAAATATATTTTCACATCCTCATACTTTACTTTTCATCTCTCTCTCTCTCTCTCTCTCTCTCTCTCTCTCTCTCTCTCTCTCTCTCTCTCTCTCTCTCTATTTTAACTAAACTAAGTTTTGTGAACTGTCCGAACCCTCCCACCCCACCACAACAACCAGAAACTGAATGTTCCATGAAACCTGTTCATGTTACACCTTAAACGTATAGATATTGACCAGAATAAAAGGTAAAACGGATTATTTTATCAACATTGCAACTGTTTTTTTTTTTAAATTGAGGAAAGTGACACATAGCCGACAGCTGAAAACTACAGGTTCTAAGCTTCATCTTGATGTAAAGGCACAGTGGTTTGAAAGAAATCCAGAAATGCAGAATGACGTCATCGGACCATGCTGACTTGGTGGGGGTGACTACAGAATATAGTAATTAGGCCTACTTTTAAATAATGTATAGTAAATGGATGGATTTATTGATTACTGTCGGGATGTAAAGCACCAAAACCTCTTGGTTGTATCTAGTGAAGCCCGTCTGTTAAACAGTGTTGGCCGCGGTCGGAGGACGCGGGGGAGACCGTAGCTTTGGTCTCCAGGACCGGAGTCTCTGCTGTACTGTACTCCTCTGCTCCTCTGCCTGCTTGCCTTCACTCTCACATCGCGCTCGTTCTCGCTCTTTTGCTCCACTCTCACGTGCATGCGCGCACACTACACACTGCAGAACAGTTAGTTAAGCTCTGAGAATATCTAGTAAATGTACAGTGGACGTTTGTGCGGAAATAACTGCTGCAGCTCCTCCAGACCAACAGAGGTTTCCCGTGTCTTGTGAAGTGACGGGGCTCCGCAGAGAGAAATGTTATCGTCTCCGACCAAAACTCCGGTGTCTCCCCTGTTCCCTCCGGCCGCGGTCGGGAGGCTGAGGCAGGAACACTTGGATCAGCATTGATTCATGGAGAGACCTTCGTCTGGTCAGCTAACATTACTGCCAAGCAGCTGAAATATAGAGTGATATTGTGGTTTTAGCTGTCGTGTGTTGCCTCACTGTTTTGAGCGATGCTTGTTCATGTCTATGTAGAGCGAGCAGAAGCGCGAGCAACAGGACGCTGACTTTCGTTGACTTAACGGCCACAGGTGTCGCTGATTTCTGATTCTTACAAACAGTTCCTAAAGGAGAACTTCACACATTTTACACATCCAAGTCTGTTTACAGGCGTTGGGGTGTACTACTGCACATGCAAACAGTCTTTATGTAAAAAGCCTTTAGTGCCTTTAATGTCCTCTGAGTCAGCGTCTGTTGGGTCTGAAGAGTACAAGTTAGAAGAGTAAGATAATGTGGAGGTGTGGAGTTAGACAGTAGTGATCTGACCAGACCTCTGCAGCTCATCTCTGCTGCAGGCTACATTATCTGCTACCAGCATAACACACCTGAATTTCCGACCGAACTGTCGGTGGCTGAGCTGCATTGTGGGTAATGTAGGTGCCAGGTTTTGACAACGAAGAAGAATATGTGGACTAAAAAGAAGACGATATCTGTGGTTGTGCTGCATCTACTCTGATCCTTTGTCTTCAAACTGCCCGTTGTGAGTCTGACAGTGTTGTAGTAAAATCAGTGGAGTATTGTTGTCCTTTTTGTCCTCTTTATACTTCATTTTATTTCAGTTAATGAGAGAAGCTGGTGTTAGAAATAAATGAAAAAGAACCACAAATAAATATTGAAACAGGACGGACAGGAAGGTCTAATTAGGTAGACATGGATAGTTTCATTCTCATGATGGGATGGACGCTGACCACAGACTCTCAGGTCATTCCTTCTCCGTAATGAACATGTATCTCTCCAAGACATGAATGTGTGTGTGTGTGTGTGTGCACTCGGGTATACATATCACTGCATTAGAGCATGTGTGTTGTGTGTGTGCCTCCCTGCGCTCTGACAGCCATTACTGCGGACTGTGTTCTGCATTCAAAGCACATGCACAGACTACAGATCTCTGTTGCCCCGAGGTGCTGCCGGTCTAACACGAGTGTTCTTTCCTTCCCTGTTCTATCCTTATTTTTCCTTTCAATTTATTTTTGTTGAAGGATTCAGACAAAAGAATAAATCAGTGTTTTATTTATTTTCTCTCCCTCTTGTCTGCTGTTTTAAGCATCAGCGCTGCCCACGCCGGGTTGTGCTTTATGAGAACAGCTTGGGACAAAATGCAAATATGCATACCTTTAAAAAAAAACAACAACATCTTGATATGATAATTTTACACTAACTGTATAAATCTCATACATGAATATTTTGATTTAATTTCAGTCTCATTATGTTCTGCTGCTCTTACTCTGCACACCCTCATAATTCTGTGATTCATTCATACTTATCATTTATTATATTCTTTTTTTTTTTCCTGTGCTGTATCCGTTATTATTGACCCTCTGACTCAGTTTTCCCATGAGGATCATTAAAAAATCATCTCATCCATCCACACAAACACACAGCAACTCAGGCACTAGCAGCACAGCAGCTAAATACTGCTCTTGGTAGCTACTGAATACTGAAGTAGTTTGGCCATAAAGTGCCTTGCTCAACGGCAGCAGGTGATGAAATCCAGCCACTAGCGTTCAAGATGACGTTTTTGTGATCATTTTTTTATTGGAATTTATGGCAAAAATACAGCGATGTGTTTACAAACTCAATTCACAGATGGGATATGTAAGAGAACAAAAAACAAGGGCTGAGTTCATATTCTCCCACAATCCCTCCGTACCTTCCCCCTCCCCTTCCACAGACTCCCAGCCCTTACCCATGACCCCATAGATGGACAGAATGAGTTTATAATAAGGATTTAAGAGTATTCCAACATGTAACATTGTCAGATTAGCATGGTGCATATCAGTGTTACCAGTGTTCCATGCTGGCTAAATCAATACAATCCAATAAGCAGTTCTGTACAGACAGAGAGTGTGGGGGGGGGGTGCTATGGTCGGCCAGCCAGAGGCGTTAGAGCTGTTGTTAAATAATAGGAGAGATGTTACCATGGTGACAGCGGCGCATGCAGATGCGGCGGCCAGTAGCTCCCATGAACTTCACTACATTATTGTTTTGATTTGCTTTAATTCATGTTTTATGATGTTTGTATGTATTGCCTAGGACCGCGGACGCTAAGACGATCACTGCCCACGACTTCTTCCAACCACCCAGCAAGACCAGCTGGACCGAGCGCCTCAGGGACGACACATTCTCACTCCCAACTCGTCAAATACCGCCGCTCGGGGACGGCCGTACGGGGTATCCCTCTTGCGTTACTTTTGGACAGACATGGGACGGCGTGTCAATATACGCTCGTTACATGCATAGTGTCCTTTCAAAATAAACTTCCGTTTCCACAGGAAGTTAGGTTTAGGCAACACAACCACTTTGTTAGGGTCAGGAAACGGTCGTGGTTGTTATTATTCCTCTAGTGGAATGATACTGGTCATCCTCCCAACTGGAGACTGGCGAATGAAGGTATCAATTGGTTTTAATATTGCTAAATTTATTTGTAAGTTGCCAAACAAAAAATCAATTCGGTACTGATGGAGCCACTTTTATTTTTTTTATATTTAGGAGAAATGTTGGAACGATTAGGTCATATAGTCCATGAAGGCGAACAATGGTTTGCTTTATAGGGGGCTAGCATACAGAGGCAAATTAATCCAACAATTTGGATGTTCGGGAGTCCCGTCCACCTTCACATTTCGCTCTCTGTAGGGTTGAAAGTTTAAAGGTGCACCAAACAAAGAGGGCAGTATTTCTCTTCCACTACTGGAACCATACAATCTAAATATACAGTCATCAGTTATATTAAAACAAAATAATTCTTGTGTTTACTGACTCTTTTATAGTGATCACGTCTGTCCGGGTCAAATTGATCCCTATAAGCGGATGATTATATAACCACGTGTTTGTTGTTGTGCATCATTTCTCATGCAGATTACCATCTAATTGACGTTTGTATATTGGTTACATTAGCAGGAAAGCACTGCAGCGTGGGGTCAAAATGGACCGACACATCCCTGGAACCAAATTTCCCATTATCTCGGACCTCAACACCAAAAGTTAATAGTCAATAAAGTTGGTTGTATCATGATAGACACCCCCCACCACCACCACAACCAACACCACCACCAACACCGCCAGGCACAAAAACAGCACTTAGTGAAAATGTATTCTTCTACATGTTCTCTGCAGAAAATGAGACAAAGCCAGTGAGTTTCAGGTTGAAAAAAAGATTCCATTATACATTTTTTGTCTAAAATAAAACTGTGCAACAGGACTACTTTTGAAACCAGTGGATCCCTCTACTCTACTTTGAGATTGAATCTTGTCACATGTTAAATGGTTGGATTGGTGGGGGGGTGGATGGAAGGACTACACCATGCTTAGGCCACACCTATAACAGGACAAAATGCATTTGATCTTAGTACTAATGCTCATACTAAACACATGAACCTGTCTCTCTACATGTGTCTCTCTATTTTTTGTCTCTGTTTGGACTTTGCTGTCAGGACACCTCTGCTGTAATAAAAATAAGAAACCGTGATTAAAATGAGAATCGGAGAAGGCCAACTGAATCCGTCCACCAAACAGCAGCCGTTCCCAGCAGGCGTTGGCTGGTGCATCAGCCACACTATCATCTGTTATCTCGTCTTAACAGACAGATCTGGCAGCAGAACAGCAGGGGGAGGGGGGGCGGCGGCAGTGTGCCAGCTGACCGGGACAAACATCACCCCCCTCCGAGTAGGACACGGCAGATCCGGCCTCACCGCGAGACATTAGACCCACCGCAGTTAGACGAGGCCCGCCAGGCGGTGGCAGAGGGCTGCACACTCTCTTGGCACCGGCAGAGTAATTCATTGTGAGTGATTCATTTGGGGCTCACTCCAGAGAGCTGGTGCTGCTGTAGAGACCTTTCTAAAAGAGCTAAGGAGGTGGGGGGGGATTATTTACACCCTCGTACAGGCACAGGAAATATCACGGAGGATGAATCAGCACACACACACACACACACACACACACACGAGGCATCTTACATTAGAAATACGTTTAAGAAGTAGTATTTGTACTTCTTATATGATGGATTGTAAATATATATATATAATATATTTAATCAGTTCTCCCTTTGAAGTCCTCAAAGCAACTTTTGATCAGATGCCAGACTAGTATTAAAATATTAGAATTAAATGCAGTGCTTGAAGTGGAAAAAAAATGTGTCAGAACTCTGTTATTTACGACAGAGTATTAGGGCCACATTGAGGAAAAAAAAATCTGAGATTTCGAGAATAAAGTTATAATATTACGAGAAAAAAGTCATAGGTTTACGAGAAAAAAAAGTGGTAATACTATGAGAATAAAGTTATAAGTTTAAGAGAAAGAAGTCGTAATATTACGAGAATAAAGTAATAATATTATAAAGTAGTTATTAGGGCCCGAGCACCGACAACGTCGGGCCAGCGAAGGCCCTATTGAAACTGTAGGAATTCTTCTTTTTCTTTTTCATCCAAATTAATCGCCTTTTTGAAGGCCTTAACATGCTCAAAAAGTTGTTAACCTTGGCACACTTGTCAGACGCGGTAAAAATTTTTATATTTTAAGGGTCTTGGGCTTGGCTGTTGCAAAATGGCTCGCTAGCGCTCCCTAGAAAATTGGAAAAATTGAGCCCCTCACTACGGTTTCACCTACATGTATGACATTTGGCAGACAGATGTAACATGTGGAGACGCACAAAAAAGCCTCTTGGAGGTATGCCCCAAACTCAACAGGAAGTCAGCCATTTTTAATTTAATGTGTGATTTTCGCCCATTTTTTTAGCGTTTTATAGGCCGTGTACTTTAACGAACTCCTCCTACAGATTTAATCAAATCGACTTGAAATTTGGTCAGGACCATCTTAAGACCTTGAGGATGAAAAGTTATCAAAATGGTGAGTTTTCACTTAACGACCTAACCGTGACGTGGCGACCATTTTGAGCCATTCGCCATGAAACAGGAAGTTGTTGTAACTCCACTGTACATAGTCTGATCTGCCCCAAATTTCTCAGGCATGATAAGGGTCCAGTCTTGAGGACATTTGCATGTCCATATTGAGTCACACTCATAGCGCCCCCTACTGGCAACAGGAAATGACATGTTTTTTATTTTAATGTACTCCACCTAACAGGTTGACCAGATCCACCTCAAATGTGGTCAGAAAAGCCTTAAGACCTTGATGATGCATTATTGTGAAGACTGTGAGTTTTAGTTGAACGGCGTTGCCGTGGCATGGCAGCGATTTGGCGTGATTCGCCATGAAACAGGAAGTTGTTGTAACTTCAGCATACTTTGTCAAATCGGCTCCACATTTCTCAGCCATGATGGCGGTCCAGGCCTGAGGTCATTTACATGTCAAAATAGACTCATAGCCCCGCCCCAAGATGTTAGCCATGCCCCCTTTCATAACTCATTAACCGTTTGTCCTAGACTCTTGTGGGAGGTGTCATGTCACTCAGCAGAGAGTTCCTGTTAAATTGGTATTGTTATCCCCGCCCCCTACACATTAGCCACGCCCCCTTTCATAACTCATGAACCGTTTGTCGTAGAGTCTTGTGGGAGGCGTCGTTGCACTCAGCAGAGAGTCAGCCGGCGTCCCGCCAGTACCCCCGACGTGCAGGAAGGTGCGAGGTCCCGTTCATCGCTGCTTGCAGCTTTAATTGTACGTGTTATTTTAGAGGGGAAATAGTGTGAAAATGAGGAACGTGGAGCATCTTGTGAAGTTCTACTTTAGTTTAGATTTCACAAATAACCAAATACTTCATCTTTTGGCACATCAGCACCACATTATCATCAGTATCAGGGCCTGGAAAAGATTGAGCAAGAAACTGAGTTTATTCCGAAGAAAGAACCACACGGACCTGATGGAGGAACTGACTCTTTAGAGGAGGAGGAAATTACTTTTTTTTCTTGTAAAGTTATGACTTTATTCTCGTAAAGTTATGACTTTTATTCTCATTAAATTACGACTTTATTCTCGAAATCTCAGATTTTTTTTCCCTCTCAATGTGGCCCTAATTTTTTGTCGTACTTATTCACATGTTGTTGTGTGTAACCGCCGGTATCAGCAATCTCTTGTGACTTATTCCTATTTATTCATTATTTCTTTAAGCATGATATACTGTGTCAGTCATAACCAGCTGTGGTTTTATTGTTATATTATTATACTTGGGCTATACCTCTTCTATAGTAGGCCTACAATACTCCAATAACATTCACACTGGAACATTCTAGGGTTAAGGTGGTGTGTTTAGTGTTAATAGTTGAAGTGCTTCCCTGTGTTATTTGCAGCCTATAGTATAGTAGGATATCATTCAGTGTCCCAGTCAGGATGCTCCTACATATTATACAGAGACACATTCTGAATTTATACAGAGAATGAAAGATACTAGGAGATATTTGGGGGTCCTCCCCCATGAAAATGTGAAGGTTTTTTACTGAAGTCTATGCAATTTTACATAATTTTTTACTACTTAAATGATTATTTAATACTCTGGCGCTGCGCCGTTATGAATCTTCATTATGAATCTCCGAGAGAACCTGATATGTAGAGGGCAGAGGAGAGTACTGTGCTGGTGCGCAAGAAAAAGTCACGGTACCACAAAGAGTAAAATGAAGACTGCGTACCGGTGAGCACTGGCCCACTTCCAGCTCTGATTAAATGTAATGTCAAGCATGAAAATGGTCAAATTTCAAAGTAGCATATACATACATTAATTACAAACAGGTTACAAAGTGACAACTTAAGCAATATTAAGCACTACAACTCAGTGCAGTACACACTATGTACAACAACAGAGGCCCTGTGTATCTCAAACCCCAAATGTGTAGTGTTCACTGGGGTGTAAGTCAGCAGGATTCAACCTCTGGGGACCATCAATAGTCCATCCATCCAATAGTTGTTAAGACATCTCAGTCTGGACCAAAATGGTGAACCAACCGACCGTCATGCCATCACTAGAGCCATGCTGCTGACGTGAACGAAAAGGTGTCTGAAGAAAATAACAGAAAAAAAAGTTTGGCATGATGATTTGTCAACTCTTATATTGAATCTGAACACGTTGAAACTGTTCTGTTGTTAGATGCCCTTTAAAATATCAGTATTTGAGTTCTAAAATCTTCAAAAACCCACAACTATTCACACATACAACGCTCAGTCTGTATCTTATTTCCTAGAAACAGTCTGGATATAACCTCCTTCCAACCCATGACCCCCCCTCTCTCTCTGTCATTGTCCGTCTCTCTCTCTCTCTCTCTCTCTCTCTCTCTCTATCATTGTCTCTCTCTCTCTCTCTCTCTCTCTCTTTCTCAAGCATGAGGGAGTATGGCGGCACTGTTTGCTATAGAAGAAGGATTTGACCTCAGTTAGACAGGGTTGGGAGTGAACAAACAGAATCCAAGAGAAATTGGAATTAATAATGTAGACTCTAATATGTTTACTCAACTCAGATGATGGCTTCAATAAAATATGAAGAGTACAGTGCCCCATATCTGTCTTGTGAGAGATAGATCAAATCCCTCTCTCCTCTCCCTTTGCAGCCAAATGCATTACAGGCAGGAAGCTACGGCAGCGCTGCCGTCACCGCAGACCAAATAGAGGGAGGAAGCCGGGGTCACACCATCCATCAGTTCTATTTGGGAAAGGTTTCACCTTTAGATGGCATTGAGGCCAAAGGACACACCAAATAGATTTGACGCCATGAACGGTGAAAATGAAATGGGATCCGCCATTGTTACAGACATAATACAGAAGTGGAGAACCTGAGCAGAAGTTCTGGCTCTTTCTTTAATGCTCTGCTGTACAAATGGCAGCAGTGGCCTCAGAACCTGGAGGCAGATATGTCAGGATCCACAGGTGAATATTTGATTCATAGTCATCGACGTGATGTAACAACTGCACACGTGAACAATATTCTCCTTCATGCAATGTCAATGGACATCCTGATTGGCAGGAGAGTGTACATTATTTTCAGATAACCGCTCAGCCTCGTGGTTTCAAGAGGATTATCTTGTTTGTACCACCTATACGGTATGTAAGGAATAATGCCCAACGAGGTGTCCATTATCAGGAATTAATGGAAGACAGGGAGGCCAGAATAGTTTGCCTCCGCGAAGTCCATTAATTCCTGATTATGAACACCTCGAAGCACATTATCCTGGTTATTCCATGGTTACTTGCCAAAGAAAAAAATCAAGACCATTAGTTTAAATTTTCATGCGTTCTGCAACCAAAATCTAAAGTTCTTCACAACTCTGTTTCCCTGGCAACACCTGAAGGTTTGTTAATGACCTTCCCATAAGATCCTTATGCAATGGAAATATTGTTCAGTACTCCAGTAAATAGGATGAACCTCAGCTAGATATTTCTGGTCCGTTCAGCTCATAGAACCCTTTGGTTCAGCTATGAGCCAGAAAGCTAACGTTATGCTAGCATAAAGCTAACGTTATGCTAGCAAGAGTCAAAGTCAATAACATTGCGTACGGTTGACAAACAGTAAATATAATTTGACAGTATGTTTAAGACTAGCTAGCTATCCAGCCATGTCATTGTCCCAAAATCAATATCAAGAGTTTCACGAACAAATGAGAGGCCACGTGAATTCTCGGCCGCAGCCTGAAGTAGCGAGTTGAATAGCAAATGGGGATGTGAGACGATCGCTTACGTGATAAAAAGGTATAAGTGGGTTTATCGGGGCAATGCAACTTAGCTCTTGCAGCTTGCATTTTACAGTCGCGGCCCTGTGGTGTTCAAAGAATGAGGCACTGAAGGACTAACATCCTGAAGAACGGTCATAAGAATTCTATCTGTTGTCACGACAATCACAAGATGAACAGTAGAAATATGGCATTCACATCAAGTGACCTACCAGGAATGTGTAATGTGCATGTACTTGATTGGCCAGCGCAGCGTTGCCAGATGACGCTGTGTTACATTGCTGTATGTGTGAGCCTGTTACAGATTTACCTTTACCTTTAATTACCTTTCACATACTGTTTTACAAACTGTTACATGGAGGCACTCTGTTAGTACTCTTTGTATATCTATACATATTCTTCTTCTCTATACGTACTACATTCCTGTTTACACCTATGTGTAATACTTCTCATCATGCAAATACATACTACATCTTGTTTACACCTCTGTATATGTATTTTTAGTACTTCCCATTATTACATACTACATTCCTCTGTGTAATACTTCTCATCATGCAAACACATACTACATCCTGTTTACATTCAGTTTCCCCATCTGAAATACTGTCTTCAACAAAATTACAAATTTACATTTACATTACTATTTTATGTTTATATTTAAGCCCTATATTTTAACTGCACTATTTTATGCCTTAGAATATAATTTTGCTTTTACTTGTGTGATTTTTCCTTTTATATATACATATTTCATGAGCATTGTTGAAGGAACCTGAGACCAAAGATTTTCATTGCCAGTGACTGCTTTGCTAGAGTTGACAAATGACAAATAAAGAACCTGGAACCTTTAGATCTCTCTGCAGTTGAGGTAAATAAATAAATGCCCTGGACCTGAGAATTCATGGTAACTATCTTCATCTTAAGATAAGATGAGATAAGATATACTTTTATTGTCTCTGCGGGGAAATGTTTCCTGGACTCCGTCCAACTGCAGTTACAAACACTAAATTAATACAACAACAACAAGAATAACAATAAACGATTCCACATAAGACGGAAACAGGTTAACAGAAACAGATGTTTCAACACATACACAGTCCACGTACATAATGGCACATACCATCACACATATTGCACCCAGGTAGTGCACTGCACCGTCTACCGTCTTGCCCATATTGCACAGACAATAGCCCAATATTACACAGATGCAACATATTGCACTATCCCTATTTCACATATTGAACTGTCCCTATTTCACACATTGCACTGTCCCTATTTCACATATTGAACTGTCCTAACATATTGCACTGTCCCTATTTAACATATTGCACTGTCCCTATTTAACATATTGCACTGTCCCTATTTAACTTATTGCACTGTCCTAACATATTGCACTGTCCCTATTTAACACATTGCACTGTCCTAACATATTGCACTGTCACTATTTAACATATTGCACTGTCCTAACATATTGCACTGTTCCTATTTAACACATTGCACTGTCCTAACATATTGCACTGTCCCTATTTAACACATTGCACTGTCCTAACATATTGCACTGTCCCTATTTAACATATTGCACTGTCCTAACTGATTGCATTGTCCCTGTATAACACATTGCACTGTGACTTTTTGTCACATATTGCACTACCTTTATATTGCACTTATTGTCACCTATTTGCTGTCTTAACATATAGGTGACATAAGTGCAATATAAAGGAAGTGCAATAGGTGACAAACAGTCATAGTGCGATGTGTTATACAGGGACAATGCAATAAGTTAGGACAGTGCAGGCAAATATGTTAAAATATGTTCTGTTCCAAGTGCCAGTACCAAGTTTCCATCTTCCAGTTGAAAAAGCAAAGAAGTATCAGAGTGCATGCTAATAATACATGACATGCTGATAAAGTCATGCTAAAATTTGAAAAAAACAATAGGCCGATATAATATTCTCAAGCTCTGTTTAAGGTCAGTTAATATCAGTGTCGAGATAGAAAAAACAGATAAATGAGGACTGCAATGCGATCACAAGTTACTGAGCTACTGTTCCGACCCAAAAAGATACTACAGGTGGTATGAGTCATATACAATAAGGGGAAGTTGAATGAAGAATCCCATAGATCCGTCTGCCTTGAATGTCCCTATGTACTGTTTCTAAAAATAAAAACTAAATCCTCATCTCTGCTTACATTGTTAAAGGTGGGAGTTGTTCTTTCTGTTTCTGTAGTAATCAGCCTACTAACACCCTTACCAGTGCATTTTCAACACCCACACATGACACTACTTTGTGAGTAATGGACTTTACTGAGCAACTACAAAGTAAAGCATTCAGCTTTAGGCTTTGTTTGTTGCCAGTACAAACTTGTTGTTCAGGCCTCAGATTGTTAACGTATGGGGAGTGGATGGGGGGGAGAAGCTGCAGTCAGCTACTTTCTCATGCAGTGTGTGGTAGAAGTTAAGGAAGTGCTGTATCAACGTGGGCAGACAGCTTTCCAATAAGCAGCCAACCCTCAAATGTAGCCGCACAGTGGCTTGATGATCCCTGAGAAAGTGAGGGGGAAGGGGAGGTGGTCAATCTGTCCTCCGTTGCCCATTTGTCTCACCCCCTCTCTGTCTCCCTCTGTGGGCGCCTCTCCTCCCCGGACTCATCCCATCGCTTCAGCTGCAACAGGAAATAGAGGATTTGTTTTAAAGGTGGCAGTAGATCAAAGATGTGAAGCATCAGGCAACCTGCCAGGAGGAGGGCAGTTCTTACTGTTGGCAGAGTGCATGGAAGGAGCGCTGGAGGAAGGAAGAAGAATGGGAGAGCAGTAGGGGGAATGGTGGCAGAGCCTCACAGTAAAGACAGACAGTCGGACAGAAGTGGATGAATGGATAGTTACATGGCACATTAGCCACCGCGGCGCTCCCTTTCGGCAGTCTTTCTCTTTGACAACTTTACTTAATATTCAGACTGAATGGCCATTTCCTTTCTCCTCCATTATTCAGTCTGGTCTGATTCTAGTCATTTGTGTGTGTGTGTGTGTGTGTGTGTGTGTTAGTGTGTGTGTGCGTGTGTGTGTGTGTGTGTGTGTGTGCAGGACAAGGATTGTCCATGAACAATTGCTAGTGACTGACTCGCCAAGTAAATCATTTTTAGTCCACACTGGTGAATTACCAGAAGGCTTGCTGAAATAGAGGAGAACTCCACACATTTCACCCCTCACAGAGTGTTTCCAGGTGTTGGAGAGTTCTACTGCATGTCTGATAACAGTAGTATAAAGCCTTTAGTGTCTCCAGAGGGAGCTGTTTTACGCTCTGTGTATCCTCCGTCCAAAGCTGTGTTCAACTCGTTTGATAATAATATAAATAGGATAAACAAATATACAATGCATTATTTAGTTTGATAGATAGATCGATAGATAGATAGTAGGCTTGTCGCGGTAGTCGCTGTTACACGGCTGTCGGGCACAAACCGATTACATTACGTACCCACCACCCCCACCGTCGTTTTGCTTTTTTTTTTACGGAAATAAAACCCATTTAGTTGATTTTGGCGTATTCAGCGGCGTGTTATCAATAGATAGGACAACGGACGCTGCAAACTGACTGAATGCATCAATGACTACAAGTTTGAAGATGTTATGGTATGTATGTTGATGTATTCTGGCCTTCTCCAACTGTGGCTGATAGTGTTTTACCTTGCACGGCAGCTGGTTTCTCACAAGATCACACAAGGGTCGCGGGATCACATGACGTGAAAATCCATCTTGTCAGGCTTCAAGTAATGCGTTTGGTGTCCGGCAAGCCAGTGCACAGATTATTCAACGTCCTGTGGGGAGATACTGGCAGCTACGGGTGTGGTTTAGATGTGTGAGATGACACGAGATGACTGTCAAACTAGACGACCTAGTTCTAAAATGAAACCACATTCAGCAGTGACATCATCGCCTATATCTCGCTTAAAATGTTTTCCGAAGTACATTTTGGTGGATTGTTCAGAAAGTGTATGAGCAGGCTGCCATGTTTTTTCCTGTTCAACGATAGGGTACGTCATCGTTTTTACAGCCAGTTGAGTGGAGCAGCGCGTCCCCTAGTGTCCTCGCTGGACCTGGTGAACCTCTGGATTTAACATTATAGACACTATAGACCACTGACTATTTGTGTAACAATTTAGCCACAAATTCACAGACTGACCGTACACGGTCCTGACATGTACTCGGTTTTATCCGAGTCTCGTTTGAAAGTGCCTGACCTTTTCCAAACAGTTTCCAATGACGGCTTTTCAGATGGTTCTGGGTCGGCTGTAGCTCAGTGGGCTGAGTGGGTCGTCCTTTAACCACAAGGTTGGCGGTTCGGTCTCCAGCTACTTCTACTGTCTGCATGTCGTAGTGTCCTTGAGTGAGACACTGAACCCCAAGTTGCTCCCCGGGTGCTTTACAGCAGCCCACTGCTCCTAAGGATGGGTTAAATGCAGAGGTCACATGTCATATGTGTACCCGTATGTATATGATGATATTAATAAAGTTGAAGTGTAGCAGACCAACTGGCGGGTCAGGTTCGATAGTGTTATCAGCTCCATCAAAACAGTGACTGCACTACAAAATGGTAACTCAGATCAGCACCATACACCGTGGCAGCACTCTTTAAACAACCCAGAGAGAAGTGGTTGTAGCACAGCACTGAGTTTGATAAATAAAGGCAGGTCACTCTAATTAATGACTCGGACTAACTGCTGATTGGATGTGTTAATCTTCACAAAAGGTCACGTCTTACCTGTTTAGTCCGTGGCCTATAAATGCCCCTGTAGTCAGTCACAGTCACAACAGTGACATTACGTACACCGGCTGTCATTTGAAGAAGTGGAAGCCAGTAGGTGGAATACAATTCCATTACAGCAAGTTAGAGAAATCTCTGTTGAAATGAGTGTTTAGCAAATATGTGAAAATACTGTTGTAAAAATAATGAAAAGGATTTTTGTCCATAAGGGTGTATAATATCAATGCAACAGATGCCAGCATTGAGAGGTAGTAACATTGATGAAACCCATCGGGGTTTGATGTGAAAAATGTAATTCTCCAAAAAAATAAATTGGCACTCTGACACCATCTGAAAGGATTTTGATTGTGTTGTGGCATGGCAGAACTAAAAGTAGTGCTGTTCAAACCTTTCATAGTTTGCCCACAACATTCATTTAGCTGCACTGTGCCAGCCACCTCGCTGTGCATGTTTGAAATAGCGACAGTACTGTACTGTCTTTTATGGTCAAAGGATGGCTTCTCTTTTTTGTCCTTACAATTCCACAGTTTCTCTCTCTACCTCACTGCTCCGGCCTTTTCTTCACAATGTTTGAATGAATTCACTCCCTTCAGGTCATTTGCCATTATTTCAAAAAAGATTATAGAATCTGGTAAATCTGTAATTTCAAAGTCAATAAATGAAATGAAAGCAGTTTAATCAAAGGTTGGAATGGAATGGAATAAAAATGGATGTATTACATTTCTTATTTTTTTGGGGCACCAACAACAAAAGTCTTCTTCAATTGAGGTGTCCATTTTTAATCTGTCTCCACTAAGTAGAAATATGACTTCTTGAAGGTCCCATATTGTAAAAAGTGAGATTTTCATGGCGTTTATATTATAAATCAGGTTTAAGTGCTATAAAAATATTGTGAAAATATTCAAAGGCTCAATCCACAGAGAAATACAAACAGCCCGTATTCAGAAACTCTGTCTTTGAAACATTTGTGATGTCACAAATATACACTATATAGACCATAGATATAAAACTGTTTTATATTTAGACCATTTCACAGTTTTAAACAAAAATATTCCAAATGTGTCCCAGTATATTTCAGCTGACAGGAAGTAAACATATACCCAAGCTGTTGCCTAGCAACGCAATTCCGTTGCAATTCTGTTGAAATGCACTAAAACGTAGCGCTTCAGACAGAAGGTAAATACAGGCATATTCAGGTAAGCAGTATGAGGGAAATAAAGGGTTTTATGAAGATTAAAGCATGTAAGCATGTTCTAGTAGAAACATAAATACAAGTATGTCCCTGAAAATTAACACAATATGGGACCTTTAAGTTACACATCTCTTTTCATGGAAAAGAACAATGTCTAAAACTCGACAAATAAAATGTTTTGCATAACACAAAGCATGTTTTAAAGATTAATAAATAATAATAAAAACAACAAATATAAGTCATATAAAAACAAAACAAAACATATAATCTGCAATTCAGTGTTTGTAGAACTAGATGAGATTGGTGGGACACCAGCACAAGACCTTTTAGGTGATGGATCCTCTTTTTATTGTTTGTTTCTTGGTCTCGCGACAATCTGAGATCTCCGCCGACCGATCGTCTACCGATCGTCTGGGGATCTCTAAATGCAAAGCTGTTGCTGGAACAGCGGCGAGAAGAACGGCCGCTGACAAACCTACGTGTCCGGGATTCGGACAGGCCAATCACAACTGTTCATCTACCCGTGTTGGGACGTACAGGGGTGCCACGTGGGGATAAGGCGCTGTTATTGGTCGATGTCGTCTAGGACGCAGCTCCGGGGGAAGAGAGAGCTGGGAGGGAGCCGGACATTCTGGAGGAATTCACACAAAAAAGAATCTGGGAGAAGGTTTTAGACGCAGTCCAGTCAGATGTTTAAAAGGCAAATGCTCTCTAAGGCACATACATCATCTTTACTCCTCCCTACAGTAACTACGTCATGTAACATAGATACGACATTTGATATTACATAGATAAAATAAATGTAATACTCAATGAAAAAACTGACTTTTTGGCATAGTAAAATATATTAGATTTACTGTTATAATTTCTACATGGTAATTTTAAGATTCAGTGAGAACTAAAAATTTCTTGAGTAAAAATTTAAATATTTACCCATTTTATTCATGTAATAGATTAACTGTGTGAGAAGAGTAAGTTTTATTATAGATTTACTCGTACTATTTAAATGTTTTATAGTCACTGCAAGTGAACCTTTAAATACTAAGTACATTTTATTCTAAAAGTATAGCGTGTTTGAATCTGCGCATGCGCCTTTAAACAAGACAAGACTCCCGCGGTTTGGGTTGGAGTTGTCATGGAGGAGCTGCATGGCTGAATGTCTGGTAGGTTATTGCCTTTCTGGTTTTGATTCATGATAATATACTGTATGGGTCCATGTGCATTTTGATAGTTTGATTCTTGTTTGCTTGATGTGATACTGTTCATAATTAACGTCCCGTTAGTTTTAATCACAGTAACGTTAAGTTAGGGTGACTTCTCTACAGCAGAGGGTTCAGATCCAGTCCTGGAGGACCGGGGGCCTGGAGGACCGGGGGCCTGGAGGACCGGTCTCAGGTAGATACTGGACAGGTGTGGCTCATAACTACCAGGGGGGAAAAGAGCTGCAGGGCTCCGGCGCTGTGTCGTAGGCTGTTTCACCGTCGACGGGCCTCCAGGACTGGGACTGAAAACTCCTGCTATAACTTCACAGTAACGTTACAGTAACGAACTGTTAGCTAACGTTAGTTACGTTACAGTAACTAACTCTTAGCTAACGTTAGTTACGTTACAGTAACCAACTGTTAGCTAACGTTAGTTACGTTAGAGTAACGAACTGTTAGCTAACGTTAGTTACGTTACAGTAACCAACTGTTAGCTAACGTTAGTTACGTTACAGTAACCAACTGTTAGCTAACGTTAGTTACGTTACAGTAACCAACTGTTAGCTAACGTTAGTTACGTTACAGTAACCAACTGTTAGCTAACGTTAGTTACGTTACAGTAACCAACTGTTAGCTAACGTTAGTTACGTTACAGTAACCAACTGTTAGCTAACGTTAGTTACGTTACAGTAACCAACTGTTAGCTAACGTTACAGTAACGAACCGTTAGCTAACGTTAGTTACGTTACAGTAACCAACCGTTAGCTAACGTTACAGTAACCAACTGTTAGCTAACGTCAGTTACGTTACAGTAACGAAACGTTAGCTAACGTTAGCTAAAGTTTCCAGATTAGAAATAGACAACCGCGTCCACACGTAACCACGCAGGAAAGATCCGCTATTTATTTCACTTCTTTCATTTTCATAGAGAAAATGACATTTATTTGGAAACATTTATCAAAAGAAAATTAGCAACATTTACACAATTATATTGAGTAATATAACTTCATACAACTAAGTAATTGGAAATATTAAACAGAAAGAAATATAATAAAATCTACTTATTTACTTCATAACTGTAAATGTTACATTACATTACTTAATATTTTCATGACAGAGATGACCCTGTCTATGAAAAAATTAAATTGAATTGACTTAATTAGTTTAAATAAATATAACTTATAACTTAAATATAATTAAGTAACATTTACTTAATATCTTCACAAATGTTAAGTTTAGTAGTAAGTAGATTTTACTTGATGCTGGCAAGTGAGTTGTACTTGATATTACAGCAGTAAAGTTTATTTAGTTAGTGTTAGTGCAAATTGTTACGAGGATTTTATCAAGTAAATCCTGCAAGTTGTTTTTTTCAGTGCTCTCTGTATGCATCAAAAACTCTATTAGACATTCTCACTCTTTTCTCTGGAGCAGCTACATCACAACCTGGCCCAATCCAACAATAGCCATCTAAATGAAGGTACGTGGCCACGAAAAGATCCGTTCAATATCCAACATGGAAGCTGGTAGGTACTCTGACTTTTCAACTACTCAACATAATCTTTATATTCATTTAAAAAGTTGGCGAGAACACCTGATAATAAGAGATGAATACTATGAGAATATGGAAACGTGATAATGTGCTAATATCAGTAATTTTACTGAAGCTGTTTCTATTTCAATTTCAGACCTTCCTGTGGATGTCTCCCTCTCACCCCGTCTGCTTCATACTATTCTGTTACTATTCTTGCACACACTCTCTGTCACACTGAGTAGCAACCAGTCTGAGGGGCACTGAGCCAGGAGCAGTGGCTAGAAACACAGCCCGGTCTCACCAAACGGCATGAATGACAATGCAATGTAAATGCATCGGTGTGAATATGCTACGCTTAGAGCTGGTGATGTAGAATAAACAGTGAGAGAGACTGCTGATAGTGGGGGAGGTGGATGGGTCCAACAAACACACAACTTTTAACCAGACTGGTGTTGGCGTCCCAAAGTGTTCTTGAGTTATTTTGAAGTTCGAAGGTTTGTGATGTGTTTTCTGTTCATACAGTATGTTAGGTATTTTACTATATAATTATTTTAACCCTTTGAGCTCTGCAATAGAAATGGTCCGTCAGTGCCTACTTTGGTATTTTCCTTAATGTGATGTCATTTCTTGGAGTCTTGGAGTGTCTTCATATCCCTAAAATCTGTACAACCTCAGCTAAAAATGTATATGTCAATAAATCATAATAATTGACAAAAATATTGAAATTGTGTCATAAATAAAAAAAAATACAAATATTGAACATGTTTTTTCATGAAATCTTACTAAATAATATATGTAAAAGCATGAACAAAATATTCTTGCACATTTTTTAGTTTTTGAGATCTGCTCATTTTCATGAGCCACATAAATGCAAAGGCGTTTTGATACGTACGTAACGTAACTTAATGACGTCATCACGAGCTTACAACATGATGACGCGAAAGACAGGAACCTTAGCTTTCCACTACAAAAAGAATGAATGCTCTAGCTATTGCAGTGATCTCCCACGGGGAAATCTGGCACCACCGCGTGTTGTCACCGTGTTATGTACCGCACGTAACGTAGTGCAACAGCCCAGTCGCACAGAAGTTCGTGAAATGGTCACATTATTGAATGTATTCATTAGGGGATATAGACACAAATTTCACATTTTTATCGTGATGGTCAGCACGAAATCAATTCGTATGTAATCCACGTAATTGTGAACTAGGAAGTATAAAGAGTGGCGAGGTCGGGGTGAATGGGCGGATCAAAAAACACCAGACTTTTGCCCAGGAGACCGCTGTTTGTGTCCCGTGTGAAACAGCAAGTCAAAGTTGATTTAATCGCCACATAACTTCTATACTTCCGGTGTTATTTTAAGCCAAACCACAATCTTTTCCTAAGCCTAACCAAGTCAATCTATTCCTAATCCTAACTAAGTAGTTTTATTTTGAAAAGACTGGAGCGGAAATTGACATGTGCATCACGTGTTGTTGAGAGTTGTGCTGATCATCACGAAAAAGAAAAGGGAAATTCATGTCTATGTACACGAATCAA
>CAKAKR010060928.1:49242-66728 GCA_916700685.1 Adelosebastes latens | reverse complement strand
AATCAAATAACCGAACATTTTTTGTTTTTTAATATCCGTTTGTGAAAGGAAAATCTAATGACCAAAAGATACACTGACCAATTTGGTCAAAATAAAGCTTAAATTCATCGGGTCAGATCTTCGTTAGTGATTATCGCATAGTATTTTTGCTTGAAATGCACATCCCTACAACTTTTCTGCAACCTGAGCCACTGTCTGCCACAAATCTTTGCATGTAAACTATTAATTACAGTTTGTCAGCTCTTGGAAACACGAGTTGATGTCGTCTCTTCTCTTGTGTCCTCACAGCATGGGATAGTACTGTATCAGAGCTACAACGTTCCCCAGCAGAGGAAGTCTAACCTCTCGCCTTTCTCGGCCCCTGTGGTGAGTATCTGCTCTCTGACATCACCTTCTTACAACGGCACTCTAAAGGCCTAGACACACCGAGCCGTCATCAAAGAACTAGCGGCAATGAAGGCCGACTGTTGCGTCGCCTCACGTCGCCTTTTGTCTTGGTTGACAGGTTGCATTTGAACACACCGCAAAGACTACAGCCGACGGCCAGTTAGAACGTACGTTCTGCGCCTGCGTGAGATGAAATAACTCTCCACACCAGCAGGTGGTAGTCTGTATACGTCATTCAAAAAGGGAAACCAGAAGACCGAGAACGGCGAATATACAAACCGTTGTTATGATACATACATGAAACAAAGCAGCGTTTGCCGATCATTTTCACACCACTCTTACTCACCACTTAGCTTCATTCCAGATGGCCATGTCATTGTGAAAATATCCGGAACGATCAGATGAGATGAAGATGAAAAATGAGAAGAGCCTCCCGTGTTTTTCCTCTTGACTTCACTCGTTGGCTCGCTTTCCTCACTTCTGTTTCTCTTCTCGTGCACTGATTTGTTTAAGCTGAACAGCCAATCAGAGAGATTTCTCTCATCGAAGAGCTCTGCCGCCGATTCGACGTGCCACCAAGACTAATCACCTCACAACAGGAGGTGTTTTACGTTGTCTTGTCTTTTGTCTAGGGCTGCGACTAACGATTATTTCATTATCGATTGATCTGTTGATTATTTTTTCAATTAATCGATTAGTTGTTTGGTTTATAAAATGTCAGAAAACGGTGAAAAATGTCGATCAGTGTTTCCCAAAGCCCAAGATGACGTCCTCAAATGTCTTGTTTTGTCCACAACTCAAATATATTCAGTTGACTGTCATAGAGGAGTAAAAAAAGAACAGAAAATATTCACATTTAAGAAGCTGCAATCAGAGAATTGTTTCTTACAAAAATTACTCAAACAGATTAATCGATTATCAAAATAGATGGCGATTAATTTAATAGTCGATTAATTGTTGCAGCTCTAGTTTTTAACATCTTCTTCAAGTGTTTTCAATATCCCTTGGTCGTTTTTCATGTCTGCAATCCATAAAGAGTGAAGTAAAATCAGTTTGAACTGGAACTTTGAACACTATATTTCATGCAAATTATGATAATGATTGCTCCGAATGAAGCGCAGTTGTTCAATTGACTTTATTTTCAGACTTTAGTAATTCATTCGAAGAAGATCTGAATCCTTTGAGCAGGAGAGGCTTGTGCTTTTCCTCAGAGGGGCATTTGTGGATTGACTGAAGTGGGTCTGTGTGCAGACAGGATTTGTCATGCCTCAGTGAGTGTGTCTGGCTTGTTTGACCTCTGACCCTTTTCTACCCCCCACCCCACCCATCACCACCCCTACACCGTGCTCCTTGTGTACCCCCTCCCCCGACTCCCCACCTACCCCCCCCCAACCCTGCCACGTCTCCTAACAGCGGAGTGTATCTGAGAATTCCCTGGTCGCCATGGACTTCTCCGGGCGGACCGGTCGCGTCATCGACAACCCCGTCGAGGCCCAGAGCGCTGCCCTGGAGGAGGGACAGACCTGGAGGGTAAGGAGCTTGGGAAGTAGCAGAAATCCGAAGACACACATGAACAGCTCCAGTTGTTTGATGTGATTAACACAAAAGATAGTGTCCTCCAGTGTTTAAAAATGCCATTTTATCACCCTTGGTTTAGTTTGTATCAGACAAACTAATCCTTTCATACTGTTGTCACAAGTCATTCGATAGCAGAGCTTTTTCTTTCACAAACATCTTTGACCAACATCGTTGTGCAAGAACCTTTTTTTCCATTTTGGACTAATTTGTCTTTCCCTGCATCACTTTTCTTAGTAAATTCAAGTGTGCAGCAGCTCCACTTATCTGTTGCTGAGATCACAGCTCCGAGGAAGCTAAAGCAGAAAGCAGCTGCTCACTCCATTTATTTTGGTTGTGGGCAACAGCAATGCGTTACAATAAGGGCTGTCAATCGATTCAAATATTGAATCGCAAATTAATCGCACATTTTTTATCTTTTCAAAATGTACCTTAAAGGGAGCTTTGTCAAGTATTTAATACTCTTATCAACATGGAAGTGGACAAATATGCTGCTTTATGCAAATGTATGCATATATTTATTATTGGAAATCAATTAACAACACAAAGCAATGACAAATATTGTCCAGAAACCCTCACAGGTTTATTTTTATCCTCCTTCGCGACAAGCTAGTATGACGTGGTTGGTATCAGTGGATTCCTTAGGTTTTCTAGTTTCTTATGATACTTGTATCTTCACTTTAGCGCTAGAACTGAGCCCGCTACAACCTAAAAATCTTAAGTTGCACTAATGCGTTAAAGAAATTAGTGGCGTTAAAACGAATTTGTGGTAACTCGTTATTATTGCGTTAACTTTGACAGCACAAATTCTTTGTGTTTGGTTTTAGGGCTGGACATGATTATTTGAGTATTTGGTTATTTGTTTGTTGGGTAGGCATTTGGTTTTCAATTTTGGGATTCATATATTAATTTTTTTGTTGTTGTTTTTTTTATCCCCTTGGGAATACAAACAACACACCAAACATTTTAGAAAATGCCTCTTATTCAATAACAAATATAAACAACAATACTGTAAAATAACAGAATCCTTAAAAATAAATGCCTTAAACTAAACCTAAAGACGCGTTGCAGCGCTATGCCCTCCGTCTCGGCCGAGAATGGAGAAATGTCTGGCTGATTCCTTCCCGAGCCATGTCGTGGAGACGAGCCAAGCCAGAGCCAGAGCCACCGTTGCTTATGTCAGAGCCCAACCCACTCCAACCCAAAAGGGCTGAGTGGAAGCCTCTGCAGGCTGCATTACGCACAGGCTTACAGCCAGGCACTGCTGGAGAGGCAGTGCATAATGGCTGGAGACTCGAAACAGCCTCAAAACGCTATCGTTTAGGTGGAAAGCTTTGAATATTCGCTGTTGAGTTCTACCAAAGCTCCGGAGCCCAACATTTTTTATTTGGGACCAGGGCTGGCTTCAGCCCTTCTGGTGCCCTAGGCGAAATTTGGATTTGGAGTCCTCATCCCCAGAACCCTAACCCTGTAAACCCCTGTAAACAACACACATCAGATATCACAATGGTTTCAAGACAAAGCCGGACTTGTTTGGGACAGCCCTAGTTTGGGTTGAAATGACTGTTTCAGCGTATTTCAGTATGCCTGATCTGATGGAATTTTGTCGTATATGTTGTTATCTTGTGGTAAATTTTGCACACTTTCTTCCCCATAGAAACGGAGCCAGCGTATGAATGTCCTGGGCAGTCCCAGCCCCCTGCACCCATCCTCTCTGAGCACAGGTACTCTCACTTCAGACCACTAACAAATACATTCATCACCTTGTACGGACAGTCTTAGTGTTTATTTGGGTGTTTAGTTTTGCTTGCCCAGGGCTGGTGGTAGATACACTGATTCATAGATGTCTTTCTTGCAGTTATCCACAGGACACAGATATGGTTTCATGGTCGCATCATGAGAGAGGAAGCCCACAAAATGATCATTCAACAAGGTCAAGTAGACGGGTAAGAACAACTATATGAGTGTGAAAAGGTTGAGAAGCTCGTTTAGGAAGTTTTAGTTTGAAGTGATGTTATCTCATGCTAAATGTTGCTCATGTAAAATGCAGTAGAAAGCTTCTGGAAAGTGAAGTAAAAAAATATGAAAAATAGAGACATCACTGCTGCCAAGAAAAGCTTAAATCTCTAAAATGTTGGTGTCTAAAAACAGCTCTTTGACATGACAGTCGCGCATTTTAGCCTTTACCCAGTGGATTAAGATAAGATTCACAGCTCCCTCAGCTCATGATCGTCAAGCATTTGAAATGTTAATAGTATAAAACCCACCAGCAGTGATATATTTCATGATGCAGTTTAATCATTTCTCTCTGATGTTGTGTGTGTCAGGTTATTCCTGTTGCGGGACAGTCAGAGTAATCCCAAGGCGTTCGTGCTCACCTTGTGCCACCACCAGAAGATCAAGCACTTCCAGATCCTACCGGTCAGTCACATGACACAACACATTACACTGCATTCAAATATATGTCATGCTCTCTTGTAAAATCCACTGAAGTAAGGCACGCTGCTTTACTCTCTTAGAAAATTACACAACTCAAAATTGTGCTGTCAGTAATATTACCAATTTGTACATTTCATGCTGTAGCTCAATTACTGCAGTCATAGCCTCAAAACGCAGCTGCAAAAGAACAGTCAAAGACAGATATCTGTCCCTGCAAATTTAAAGCAGGTCCACCTTTTCTAAATGTTCTGAGATACAGTTTAATCTCATAGTATAAGCATTTTGTGACGACAAAGTTAATGCGATAACGCAAATTTGTTTTAACGCCACTAATTTCTTTAACGCAATCGATCTTTTGGAAGTTGTAGCGGGCCCAGTTTTAAAGTTAGAGTGAAGATATGAAAACTAGAAAACTTAAAGAATCCATCGGTACCGACCATGTCATACTAGCTTGTCGAGAAGGAGGCTAAATGACGCTACAAACTTGCACTAATTCGGCGAGGAAAAACTGTCATGGCCATTTTTAAAGGGGTCCCTTGACCTCTGACCTCACAAGGTATGTGAATGAAAACGGGTTCTATGGGTACCCACGAATCCCCCCTTTACTGACATGCCCACTTTATGATAATCACATGCAGTTTGGAGCAAGTCATAGTGAAGTCAGCACTTTTAGTGGACGCAACGTTACATTAACGCTGCTTATTTGCCCTCGCAGCTCATTTCATAGCTGCCGGCTGCAGCGCTCTTCCTCAATAATGGACCAATTGAAAAAGTTGTTGTCCCCATTAGTCTCTTCGACAGAAAAACATGTGAGAATAGGGTCCAAGTTGAAAAATACCGAAGTTACCATTTCACGTCACTACCAACCATTTTCCAAAGCATTCCGTGACTTTTTAAGATTTAAAAAAAAGCTTTTCCTTCCTCCCAGGCAGCCATCTGTTTGAATTTATTTTGTTACAGTATAGAAATCAACTTGAATTGGCTTAAAGGGCCAGTTCACCCAAATTATAACAGAGTAGGGTTGTCCACGTAGGGTGACCAGGTGTCCCACTTTACGAGGAACTGCACAGCATTTTTATCCCTGGTCCCACGTCCCTCATATTGAGACAATGTCCCACATTTTCATTGGCTCTAGTTTTCAAAAGTCAAACCACTGCAGGACAGACACTTTTTTGAAGCGACACAGTTCATGTGAGTCTCACAAGAAACGTGCGGCTCAAAAGGAGATGTGCCGATCTATGGATGCATTTGGACAAAGCATAGAGATGCTATAAGATACGGGGCAGAATAGAAATGTTTATTATTAAGTTAAATAGACATTATGTCAAAATTGTAGACTACCTCTCAGCTTTGGTAACGTGTCCCATATTGTCCCACACAAACATAATCTTTGTCCCACATTTGGTTTGTTGGGATCTGGTCACCCTATGTCCACGACCAAAGAAATTCTCAGACGACTAACACTCTAATACGATTTTGTCGACCAATCGATTAGTTGATTTAATCGACAGATCTGTAAAACTGAGTTTCTCCACAAAGAATCACACAAAAGCATCACTTTAAATCTTGTGTTTACCAGAGATGTGCTCATACGTTTCTTGGAAATGAGTCATTCAGCATGAAAAAAGCTTAAAAAATGACTAATCAACTAAAGAAATCTTAGTTGACAAAGACCAAAATGACCGATTAGTTGACAAATCGACTACAACAGAGACATACTTTTTCACTTGCCACTAGTGGTGAGGTATCTGGCCATGCAGGCAGATTTGATCTGATGATGGTGCTAGATGAAAAGTCATTGGATCAACAAAGTCAGTAGGATTCATCCTCAGGTGATGATGAATGTCTGTACAAAATTTCATATCAATCCATCCAATAGTTGTTGACATATTTCAGCCTGTACCAAAGTGGTGGACCGACTAACAGACCGACACTCCTTTCCATATATTTGCTCTATGTGTTTTCTTTCAGTAGCTTATAGTGCTTAAAGTACACATGTGTTATTGTCATAAAATGGTTAACTGTCCTCTCTCCTCCCTCTGGCTCTGGTCTAAAGTGTGAGGAGGACGGTCAGGTGTTCTTCAGCCTCGACGACGGCGCCACCAAGTTCACCGATTTGATCCACCTGGTGGAGTTTTACCAGCTCAACAGAGGAGTGCTGCCCTGCAAGCTCAAACACCCCTGCACCGCCGTGGCCTTGTGACACTCCACACCCCCGACACCTCCAACCCCCTTTTTTGCACACCTCTCACCCTCCCCCATCTTCCCCTCCCTCACCAGCGCAATGAGGTTGAGGAGATAGAGAAAAAGTTACGTTTTGGGGATGTGAACAACTCAGCAGGAGCCGGCATCGGAGGTTTGATTTCCCCCAATGCGCCAGTGCTTCTCTCCGCCTTACCGCTGTTTGGATGTTTGAATGGGAACCGTTTGGACAGTTCAAGCGTTGTGCAGATTGTGGACCCAGCAGTTGCCCAACTCCTGCGATGTTGTCATGGAGACAAGATTGTTTTGTCATTTGCCGTTTTGACCCTGGAGAGAGATGAGATTGTGAAAACACAAGACAGCTAAAGTCTGTCCAAGCAGGAGTGCTGCGGGTCTCCCGGATGGATCCCTCCCCCAACCTCCCTCACCCTCCAGGCCTGATAAGCTGTGGTGCCCGCCCCACCCTCGCCCCTTCGCCACCGAGGTGGGCGGGGAGCGCCACCCTCTGACTTCCTCATCGATCATCAGGAACATCAGGGAACCTCTCTGGGTCTTATCAAACTCGATCCAGGAGCTTTCTCAACCTGTGCAGTCCAGTCTGGATAAGCTGAAACCCTGCCCCCACACCCCCCCCAAACACCTGGTGCAACCCCGATCCCGCCTTTTCCTCCTCCACAGAAGCTCAGAGAAAAGTCAGGAGAGAAGTAGCTAAAGGCAAGATAAGCAGAGCAGTGGCGAGGGTTTGCTGAAAGGACAGAGGAATGTTTATCAGGAAGGCTGTAACAAGCCTCTCTTGTAGAGTTGATTACTTGATGTCATTTTAATGCTGTTTTATTACTGTTGATTCAATGCAGAACTAGTTTTGCACTCCCGGGCGGACAGACAACAGCTGTTCTCTCGAGCTAAATGAAGCTGCCTGCTATCCGTTCGTCCTCCTCCTCCTCCACTCCGCCCCTTCTGAAAAGCATGCATGTGAATTTCCACCAGTTCTGATTGGATTACAGTGGCGTGGGAGCAAAGTGAGTTAGGGCTGATTATGCAGTGCCTTTCAGGAAGGTTTGGGGATATCTTTGACCTCCGTGTGGCTTGCACCAACATGACCATGCTTTGGTAAAAAAAACGAATGTGCGTCTCAAGACCATGAGGAATAGGAGGAAGACTGTTAAATAGATTCCTGAAAAGTGTGTCCACCCCCCAAGCTTCTACCATTTTTTTTTTTTTTTTTAAATGGAAAGGGTTAAATCTGTTGGTGAATTTGTCTTTGAATGTCATTTTCTTTTCCTAAGTCTGTTCTGAGCTCACTGCTTGCACATTTTAATTTGATATTGATGGGTTGGAGCCGTCATGTTCGGATTCTGACCACTGTTCCCTCACTCCAGAAAAGACAAATCAACGAAAGCACTCCCATAATGTTTTTTTTTTGGTTTTATTTTGTTTCGTTTGTTTTAATATGGAATTGATCAAATGACTTGAAATGTGAACTCAGTCGATTGTGCGTCAACGCACAGTGGAATGAGATTCACTCGCCTTAAATGAAAATTGTGAGCCTTGTGTATGAAATCGAAGCTATATTATAATGCACATACAGTAACATATTTCAGATTTCAAGAGGATGGAGTAACATCAAGAGTGTTAAAGATTATGCTAAATGAATAGTTTAACATTTTTGGAAAATATTCTTTTTCACTTTCTTGCCGAGAGTTACATGGGAAGATCGATACCACTCTCATGATTGTACGCTGGATATGAAGCTATAGAGTGCTCCAGGGATGACATTTTTTTTGTAGGCCAACCAGGAAGTTAGCATCGCCCTGGTTCCCTCGACAAAAAGACAATGGGATTTTTCCATTGGGTTTCGGATTATTGCAGAAAATAAGCTCTGTGGCAAACAAACGTTTATGATACTTACACGTTTTGTTCAGCAAGATAATCTTCACAAATAAAGACCACTTTTATGTTTTTTTTAAATTAAAATGCAATCGGCAGAAGTAAAAAGCTAACGTTAGGCTATAAACGAACTACAGCACGGTGGCATGACCGTGAATAATATACACAACGAGGCTGTAAAGGCGGACGAGTCGGTGTAATGACGTTTAGTAGTCTCATTTAGCCACTTGTTAGCAACCGTCTTTTTTAAGACATATAAAGGCTTCAAAATTCACGAGTGGTGAATTTATTGATGTATTTTATGTCGTTAAAATCTCTTAAGCTTAACCACAGGACTTATTTCAGGCATCTAACTAAAAACCCATTAAAAAAAAACCCATTGACTTCGATACGAGGGAACCGGAAGTGCTAAAATACTAACTCATTTCTGGGTTATAGGAAATAAGTCTTTGACTTTATTGTGTTATCCTTGACATTTTTTTGATATGTGTGACCTGTCCTAAGCTAAACTAAACTAAACTAAAGACGTGGCAGTGGTATCAATCCACTCATCTAAATCTTTGCAAGAAAGCAAATAAGTATTTGTAACTAAAAGCTAAAATGTAACATCAGGTCCAGATATTTCCAGCACTTGCAATGGGAGCTAGCTAGCATCAGTGGTGAACATCAGGTTGTGGTGTCAGTCCTTCACAATCAAACAGAAAGGACATCTTTTTTTGCAACAATCGTACAAGGAGAAATTCATGATAATAGAGTTAGAGGGAGCCATTTCCACACCAGCAGTAGCCTCAGTAGACCAGAATGCCTTGTAGCCATCAGGTGTGTTGTCAGTAAGGGACTATTACAAGTGTTCATTCATTATTTTAGAGCTGAAATGATTAATTGATTAGGCAACAGAAAATTAATTGGCAACTATTTGGATAATTAATAATGCTTTTTAAGCAAAAATGCCCCAAAATGTGATGGTTCAAGCTTCTCAAATATGAGCATTTGTTGCTTTTCCTGGTCTTACATTATAGTAAACTGAATATCTTTGGGTTTCGGACTGTTGGTCAGACAAAAAAAAGCAATTTGAAGACATCCCCTTGGTATCTAGGATATTGTGATGGACATTTTTCACAATCTTCTGACATTTTATAGACCACAAATGATTCATTGATTAATTAAAGGGGACCTATTATGCTTTTGTTGTTTTCCCCCTTTCCTGTAGTGGGTTATATAGTTTTTTTGTGCATCTAAAAGGTCTGCAAAGTTACAAAGTCCACGCCAAAGAGAGATGCTCTCCCCCACAAAAACACTGCTCCTGAACTGCCTGAAACGCCTTGATTGAAGTCCCGCCTTTTCTTCCGTAATGTGGTGATGTCACCAAGTAACACATTTGCATAATACCTGCCTAGAGGCTAGTTTGGCACGCCCTCAAACAAAGCTAGTTAGAGCGGAGCTGGAGCTGAGTCCAAAGAGTTTGGTTCGGTTGACCAATCACAACAGAGGGGGCCAGCTGACCAATCAGAGTAGACTGGGCTTTTCGGGAGGGCGGGGAAGGAGCTCAAACAGAGCGTTTCAGACGGGGTGAAAAAAGGTGCTGCAGCTGAGAAAAGTAAAGCGTTTTTTGAAGATTAAAGCGTGTAAACATGTTCTAGTAAAAACCCCAAATACAAGTATGCACCTTAAAATAAGCATAATAGGTCCTCTTTAAGAAAATCAACAAATTTAGCTAGTTGTGGCCTTACATAATTTGGCTAGCTAGCTCAATTTCTGTGGCTATAGGCCAATATTTCATTGAAAACAGCATGGTCATGCCTATTTCTGATGGTTGTTAGAAATTCGGGGAGATGAAGTGAAAAGAAGACAACGTTGGTCCATCAATAAAGTAGAATATGACACTTAATCACTAAATAAATAAGCGAAGTCCCTCCCCTTCCATTGAAAATATGAATGGTAGTGAACGCCAAGAGACACATTTTTTTGATCCCGTTTGAATTACGCCATGAATTATACTTATTATATCATATATTATGATGTTTGTCAATTTAAAACATAACTTTGCAAGTCAAGACAGTTTGTCGTAGGTTTGTCATAGTATCATTTAGTTTTGTGTGAAACCGCTCAGTGAACCACATCTCTCGTCTCGCACAATAAATGTCACCAACACATAGCTAACTTAGCTATGACCCTGCACAAATGTTACGTTATCTTACCTGATGTGTTTTATCCAGCAACTCCTGGTCTTTTTATCAGCCAGGAAGCGAAAGAGCAATCAGACCCGTTGCTCATGTGAGTACATCCAAGTAGGAAACACACAGGCATCGTAGCTTCAGAGAGAAAAACGTCACTTGTGTGACTTTTGGGTGTGTAGTCTTTCTAATTACGTATTTTCACAGTCTTCTACTTCAGCAGTTTTTACAACAAACTGAGACTTTCTTGACTTGCAAAATTATGTTTTAAATTGACAAACATCATATGTGTGATTCATGCAAACGATATCAAAAAATGTCTCTCGCCGTTGACTACCGTTCATATTTTTTACGAAATAAGGTCCCATGGTGGTCCACCGGAAGGGGCGGGACTTCGCCTCTCTATTTTGTGTAGGATTTGTCGAACTTTGGCGCCCCCTAGTGGTATTACTGAAAACAGCTATTTCCACATCCTATATTAACATAAGAATGGCATACGTAGTGGCTTTAACATGCAATTTGAGTGGATTTTCTCTCTCTAAATTTGTCCCTGAGTGCCCTGTGGTCATCCAAAAGACTATAGACAGGACCATATCTATCGGGAATAAAAAAAACAGTAGGCTAGAGAAGACATTTTCCTGCCCTCTCCTGCTGTCGTGTGACCAGCGAATGAAAATCCCCGAAGGCATGTGACATAACACCTGCTTAGCCTCACCTGCACCTCCTCTCCATCCTGTGCCAGACTCACAGTGAGCAGGGTTAGCACGAGGCCACCAGACTCCCTGCCGGGCTAACTGAACTCTCTCCAAGTACTGTTGACTCGCAAGCCACTGCCACAACCAGTCGACCAATCACGTGACTTGAATGACTCACCAGCTCTGCGCTCCACCAATCAGGCCTTTTTTTCTAGTCAGCCAGGGCAGACTCTTTCCAGGGATTGGATGATGCTTGAACCCCCCCAGCCCCCCGTTTCCCACCTGTGTCCAGCCTGTAAGCTATGACCCTGTGGTGAATATGTGTGTGTGTATGTGGGTGTGTGTGTGTGTGTGTGTGTGGATGGCCAGACTGTTATATTCACTATTCAGGATTGCTAAATCTGCTGGTTATCATAACTTGCCTTTTAGATGAGGAAGGTTGCTTGTCGGTTGGGTAAAGTCGAGCTAAGAGCCGTGGATTTAGAGGAGACAGGAGTGTTTGGCTGGAGGTCTCCCAGCGTTCCCAGTCTTCAGTTGAGGTTCTTTCCTGTCTGTCAGAGAGGGACGCGATTAAGCCACATCGCTATGGGTCAGCGGGGACGAACCACCGTCCTCTCCTCCATTTTTAATCACTGTGCTACAATGCAATCCTATACACAAGCCCAAGTATATGAATATACCAGTATACAGTATCATTTGTTTTCTAAGTATGTGAAGCTATGGAAGACGTAGATCTAACACTGTACCTAGGTCACAGATCACTATGTATGGGGCGTTATGCTTTTGCTCATAACTCCGTGTAAAATGAAGAATGATTTATTTAGTCCTTTTTATTTCCATTATTTGTGTGTATATTGACATTATTGTGTATTTTCTTTGGTTTGCCACAAAATGACCTTTTATATATATATATACATACATATATATATAAAAAGAATATACCACAATATATACAGTATTAAATTAAGCTGTTTTTTTTTATTATTTTAAGAGATCAAACTGGATTTTTGGCGCGTGTCAAATTTCTGAACATCAGTTGTGTGTATAAGCTGACAGGCTGACAGAGTCTTCAACTCAGCCAACATCCAATTCTGATGCCATTTTGTTTTGAATCTTTTGAATATCCCCTCTTAACACACTACACACCAGTGGTTTTTCACTGAGAGCACACACACTCCCAACGCTTAACCCTTGGGGATATTCTTAGCAGCTTTTGTACACCTTTCAACACAAGTAGTGCAATTATACGCTGTAGCTCAAGAGGGTTGTGCATTTCATTATGTATTATCCATTTACTCTGATTTTAAGGTGCATAACAAAGTTTTTTTTAATTCTTTTTCTTAACTATTCTTGCAGCAGGTGCCTCTTGTTTGTGAACAGTATCAAGTCCTTAGTTGCCATCCGTCCACTCACTGCGTTCACAGCTGTGACTGTGAAACCTACTGGAACTAAATCCTAATATCAGGTCGCATACCAGTCCCATCGACAGTGGTGACTCATGGTGTAGGTGCAGGTGAAACTGACTCTGTGTTGGTTGTGTTTTATTTTTGGGTTGAAGTCATCATAAGCTGAAGTCAAATAGACATTTCAGGGAAAGAAAAAACAAAAAGAGCAAATAAACCATCATGATTTTTTTCAGATAACCCCATTGTGCTTTGCTTCATTCTGTCTGTACGGCTCCTGGATCTACATTGTATCCTGTTCAGGTATTTTTGTACAAATAAGGGACTGATATATTCTCTGTTTATTGGAAATTAGAATAAAAAACAACATTGCTATAAACCAAAAATGGCTGGCCTGGTGCTGTGTTATTCTCCCCCTCCCTCAAACTTCAAAATGAGTTTGAACATCTTCCTGTTCGGAGGGTACGGTGTACTGTCACTTGTTTTGAACTTTTGCAAACACAACTCCAATACATTTTTGACCATTTTTGCTTGGCCACTAATGAAATGAGGCCTGTGAGTTAATTGACTGATATGCCTGATAATGATTAACAGACCTTTTCAAACTCGACAACACAAACATTAAAAATGGGCTCCTTTGTATTTCCTGTTACAAGGGTTGCGTCCGAAATTCTATACTAATATGCTATTTAGTTCACTGAAGCAGTATGTGAGATACTCAAGTATGGCTGAAACCTTAGTATAGTGCGCAAATTCCGTACTATTTCCGGTAAAATATTACAGTTTGCAACGCTGGACACTATGGCGGCATTAATACCCCACAATGCAATGTGGTAGTGACAACAACGTTCATAATGGACGTTGACGGACAGCTCTGTTACATCAATAACGCTCCAATTTAACTGTATGTATAAGATTTCCTTTTGCTAGGCGTAATATATATTATAAATTAGTTCAGACTTTAATTCTCACAAACCGTTGTTTTCGTCACATGAGGTTGATGCCGACTTGCCCGTACTGATGACGTGCAACGCCGTTGTGTGTTCATCATGGGACACGATCCGATTATTGTCATACAGATGTTATCAACTTAAAGTAAATAGATTGTATTTAGGATCAAATATACCCTTGTCCAGTCTAGAAAACAGTAGACATGTTGTAAATTGTTGTATATTTATACATATACAGTATATACAACATATAAGTATTATTTTTTATCCTTATCAGCAGCTATAACGCCATAATTTATTATATCTTCAACTGTGCAATACTGACTTAACAGTAAAATTATTTAGTGCAATAATTCAGATGTGCAATAATCTGGTTTACTCCGGCATTAACACTGCATTTATTTATGCAGTACATTTAAACTAATATTCGTATTTATTTATTTATTTATTTATGCTATTCTTGCATTTTTTACACAATTCATGATATATCCTATTTTTCATCATTATTATTTGCAATGTTTATACATGTTTCGTATAGTGTTTTCTAATGATTTCTCTATGTTTTATATATATATATATATATATATATATATATATATATATTCTAGATTGGGAGCATAATGTAACTCAATTTCCCTCTGGGCTCTGTTCGCATTTTACGCACATGGCATAGCATCTGAAACTTCATTAATGAGGCCTATTTAAATCTCCCAAGAGATTTTTTCTACACATCACTCGGTTTTGTTGTTTCACACAGATTCCAGGTAACAACATTTGGATATATAATTTATATAGCAGCAATTACGTTGAAAAGGTCACGTGACGTGCTGCACTAGCTGTGACGTCAAACGCTCCTCTCCTACAGGGCGGTTCATTTAAACAGCGTCACGCGCTGCCCACCTGTTTGCTCCGCCACACCTGAACCCTCAGCTGCAATCAATTACCGCAGTGAGTCTCTCCACTACCTTGCCTTAAGTTATAGCAGCGGGCTACATGAGCTAAACAAAACTGCAGACATGTTGACGTTGCTCCAGGACGGTTTAGTGGAGGAGTTAAAGGTGTTTACAGATGTTGTTGCCTGTGTTCAGACTCCGTTTGTCGGCTGTTTCAAACACGCACCTCATGTCGGAAGAGGAGCTGCTGTCATATTCACCTCCATGTGACCGACTCTGCTGAAGTCACTTCTTCTCACAGCTTCACTCCACTGAGGTAAATATGTGCTGATTTTGCTCTGAAACTGTTGTCAGTTGTGTGTATGCTCTCACAGTGGAGCTCGTTTAGTTTGGTGGGTGTTTGACATTATAATGCTGTTGGTTATATGCTATAAGGAGCCTACTCATGGTTGAACTTTTCACAGCGGCCATTTTGACACGTCATAGCAGGTAAACACAGGTGTAATTAATAACATTAATTATGGTCCTGCTCTGTTTAGACCAGGGGTCAGCAACCTTTACTATCTAAAGAGACATTTTAGGCAAAAAAAATAAATAAAAATCTGTCTGGAGCCGCTAAACATTTGATCGTTGTGATGAAGGTAACACAGTTTATAGTCTCAGTATATAGTATATAAGTCTAATGCAGTGAGGGCCAAAGAGCAAATGTACTACGGAGTATTAGGGCCACATTGAGGGGAAAAAACATCTGAGATTTACAGAATAAAGTCATAATATTACGAGAAAAAAGTCATAATATTACGAAAATAAAGTCATAGGTTTATGAGAAAAAAAAGTTGTAATATTATGATAATAAAGTCAAAGGTTTATGAGAAAAAAAGTCCTAATATTACGAGAATAAAGTCATAACATTATGAGAAAAAAGTCATAATATTATGATAATAAAGTCAAGGTATTTACCCTCTGTCTGAAACACTCACACATTTCAACCGAATCAAAGACTATCCACCTTATTCTTGGGCGTTACTGGAAACAATATTATGGGTGTACTTCCGGTGAGGTAGCGTAAGCAGCAGTAAGCTAGTTAGTCCCATAGGCTAACCATAGTGGCTATAACCGCCAAGGGCGATTCTTTTGAAACGTAGCTCGCCTTCAATTTAGCAAATCCTGCTTTATTTTTCAACAGATATTTAACTAACGTTAAATTAGCATTTTCTAAAATGTCCTTGCGGAGTTGTGGTACTTGTTGCTTCGTTCCCGACTGTACTAACAAGCAGACAAATCTCACCTAAAAAATGTATATCCGTTTAAGTGTTCCCGATATTTAGAATATTTTCCGACGGTGAACTGAAAGTGAAACGAATCTATACTGTTTTTATCATCTGAGCCTGCTGGCTTTGGAGAGAGCATAGATAAGTTGGACATTCAGTTCAGCTTCCTTGCGGAAAGGAGAAGGAAAGGGCTGTCTGATGGCAAGATAAAGGGGTGAAAATCATCTATATATAGCGTAGGCTACACTTAAACGGATAGCGATTTTCTTTTTTCTAAAAAGTTTGTGGCACAACTTCACGTACTTCCAAGGTGAGGTCAAAACTCCCAGCAACACTTGTAGTATAAAGAACAACTTTATTGTAAGAAGTTCTGGATGACCAATAATGTGTCCGGACAAACAAGGCAGAATAATAAAATATATATTTTTTAATAGTGTGTTTGGCCGAAGCATGCAAACTGATTGAACTGTCTTTGGATGCCACACTGAAATCCATTCAATTTCAAACAGGCTGCACTGAAACTGCTGTTACTGTTTGGGTCAACTAATCTTTTTTCCAACTCAGAAACACGTGAAATCCAAGAATCGATCTGTCCATCCTAAGAAGTGTGAAGAAGTTGTTCCAAGAGGCCTCAAAGGAAAACAAATCAGACTTCAAGGATTGCGGAAAACAAGTAAAGCAGCAAGTCTCGCTGAGTCCACAGAAGCTTAAGGTACGAAAAAACTTTTTTTGGCTCTTACTGTCTAAATGACCACTCCTGCATTAGAGGATATTGAGTAATATGACCCCTAGAAAGTCCAGGTATCTAACAGGTTTATTTTACACAGTGTTTCGCATGAGGAGGGTTTTATAGGTTATGAGGATGAAAAACAAAATGTGTTATGTTATGACAGACAAGACAAATAGATGTTGACCTTAGAGGATGAAACATACATATAAGATAGCTATAAAATGTAAAAAAAAAACTCCCTATTATGCACATAATATAATATTAAATCAGTCATCATCTCTGAAGCATGACTCTGAGCAAGAAAGAGCCACTTGAGGGCAGTGCAGACCCCATTTTTGTCTAGAACCAAAACTGAAGATAATAGAAGGTACATTTATCTTTTTCCAATGACCCTTCTTAAATACTTTTGAAACGTAATTGCAAAACTTAAACCTTTTACCTTTAATACCAGTCTGCCAAGCAAAATAAGGCTGCATCACTACCACCTTCAGACAATGGTCACATTTTTCAATCACATAACAGAGCCAGAACAGTACTGGATTTTTGAAGATTATGCTGCTATTGATACTTGAGTTAATAAAATCTGATAACGGTATATTAGTCAACATTATGTTTTTGAAATAAACAGATTACATAAGTCAACTTTTTTAATGAGTATCCCTTAAATTTGGATATGAAAGAAATTTGTCTAAGAAACAGAGCGGTGTATTAAAAAAGTCATTCTATAATATGCCATTAAAATGTGATGACAAAGTCATAGCATAGTATGACATTCAAATGTAAAAAAATTCACAGTAAGCCTATAGTATGTCATTTAAGTCATAGTATAGTTTCTCATTAAAATGTAAAAAAGGTTACAGTATAGTATTTCATTAAAATG
>CAKAKR010060928.1:18939-49222 GCA_916700685.1 Adelosebastes latens | reverse complement strand
ATATAAGATAGCTATAAAATGTAAAAAAAAAACTCCCTATTATGCACATAATATAATATTAAATCAGTCATCATCTCTGAAGCATGACTCTGAGCAAGAAAGAGCCACTTGAGGGCAGTGCAGACCCCATTTTTGTCTAGAACCAAAACTGAAGATAATAGAAGGTACATTTATCTTTTTCCAATGACCCTTCTTAAATACTTTTGAAACGTAATTGCAAAACTTAAACCTTTTACCTTTAATACCAGTCTGCCAAGCAAAATAAGGCTGCATCACTACCACCTTCAGACAATGGTCACATTTTTCAATCACAGTATAGTATGTGGAAAATTTTTTAAAGTCATTGTATAGTATGTTGAAAAAAGTAATACTATAGTATGTCAAAACAATAAAAAGCATAGTATAGTATGTAGAAAAAACGGGCTTAGTATAATATGTCGAAAAAATAAACAAAAGTCATAGTATAGCATGTAAAAGAAAAGTCAAAATATAGTATGTTGAAAAAAATTAAAAAGGTACTGGTATAGTATGTCAAAAAAAATCCATGGTATAGTATGTCGAAAAAATAAAAAGTCATAGCATAGCATAGCATGTCGAGAAAGTCATGGTATAGCATGTCAGTCTCAGAAACATGTCAGTGGAAATGGCTTTTATCTATTGACATCAAAACTCAAATTAATTTTTTGCAAAGTTTCCATTTTAGCTTCAATTGAAGATGTCTAAAATGTAGTTGTTCAAATAATAAAACAAAAATAAACAATACTTAAATAATACTTAAAGAAACAAAATGTCAAACAGGGTGCATGTGTTCATTATGTTTAATTTTCAAATAACTGATGGCAAAATGAGAATATTTACAAGAGAAAATATGTATGATCTGTACAAAGAAATATACATGCAAAGATAAAAAACATAAAAACAAATAGCAAACATGTATTCATGAAACAAACATGACAAAAAACACAAACAATGGAAAAAAAAACCCAATCCTAATTTGAGGTATCCAGTCCAAGTTTCCTTGTTTAATGGCCTGTGCACACCTTTTAAAATAAATAAAAGGTAACAGAGGACTGTGATCTCTGTTCCTGGTAGAATCAGTTTAAATGTGACACATCCTAACCCCATATTGGATTAATGTGTAGTTAAGTGGTTATACCAAAGCTGTTGTGTATTTTAATTTCCAGGAAAGAAAACAAATCAAGAACCATTTAGTTGCCGTTTTATGGTAGTTTTTATATATATAAAGGGAATGGGAATTTATGGAAGCAATATTTTGGCAACAAATATCTGTACATAAAGTTAGAACACCATTTAGTAAATGATGTACAAAAATCTCCTATTCAACTCTTGAATAAAAATGAAACGGCAAAGCTCACTCTCTGTGAAGAATAAATCTCTCTTTAATCCCCTGCCTTTTTAAGAAAGGGCACGAGAGACTAAATAAACTAATCGTGTTCCTCCGAAATAGTGTTTAACTAGTGTAAACAGTCATTCCACATGGTCATAGATTACCTAACTCAAGTGAAACATCGTAACAATAAAACGTTTTTTTATTAAGTACTATAAAGCTAGAGCAACTTTGGTGTACCAATACTACAGAGGTATACAGTACAAAAAGTGTTAAATAATTTTTGCTCAAAATGTAATGATTGTAGATTGTGACCTCTAACACGGCCTGGAAGTCATAATACTCAGAGATCAAATAAACACAAACTACCAGCAGTGCTTGCAGTACCAAGTACATGCTTTTCGCTAGATTTATTACAGATACAACAGATGTCTTCATAAATAGTTGCATAAAATGTTAAAGCCGCAACATTGCACATGATAATCAAACATAACATACAATGAGTGCATTTACAGTAATTTGTCTTCCTCAGCCTCCACATTCACTCCCATCTGATTGGCAATCACTGCTGCCACTGAAGCTCCGACAGTCTCATGTCCTGCCATCCAAAAGCAGGTGTCCACTGTGAATGTGAGGGGAAAGAAGGCAGAAGTCTATATACAAGGTAAGGCTTAAACATCTCATATCCGCGCAACACAAGTTTTGTTCTAGGAAAAGCAAACGATGGATGTCTATAGTTTCTTCTCAGATTGGACAGTGCAGCATTGTTATTCGCGACATGGTCATCATGGTTTCTTAGATTAGGTACATTATATAAGCGCAGCCATCAAAAAGCTCTGATCGGACGTATAAATGTCTCAATAAAGTCAAGTCCTCAGTCACTGTCTCCAGGTGTTTACAGAGTCCAAAGTAGCACAGCAACTTTCAGCTGATGAGCATTTTCTACAAGTATTTATTTTTCTTCTTGGAAATGTAGAGACCGTACTTTTCCTTTGTATACATTGTTTCTATAAGAAAGGGCTGCTTCTCAAATGTCTTTGAGTTACAGCTTTAGTGTAAAAGAGCAAAAACACACGTCTGTGTCCCTCGAGCAACAAGAGGGAGGGCAGTTTGCTCTCAGCGCCATCATTAGCTTTGTTGGCATCACTTTCTCCTGAAAGCTCTGCGTCTGTGCAGTGGTGTCAAGGCTCGATCAATTGGCTCTTCTGATCAGCTTTAACTCTTGCAAAGGAAAATAAATTACTTCATAATTGTTTGTTTTTTTGGGATTTTTCTTTTTTTTTTTACTTAACTACAAAATCTGTTTTGAGTTGAAACCAGCAAGCAGCAGTAGACAAGGGCATCCATTAATTTACGTGATTGGTGAGAACTCTGTTCTCTAGAGCTCTGATTGACCTCAATGGGTCTCAGTTTAATTGGTGAAAGGACTACAGGTAAATCAACATTCTGTGAAAGAGGATAAGATCAGCATTCATTATTTCTCCTTCCTTTTACATCTAGACCATCAAGATGCTCAATTCCAGAGGAACCTGCAGCCCCTACAGTACAGTAGGGATTGAGGGTTGGTTTGGGCCGTATCCGTTCCTTTAATCTCGGGGCTGAAGGCGACTTTGGATGAAGCTCCTGACTCCTCCGATGGCCCGGGCGTCAGTCTGATGTTTCCTCCGGTCTATGAAGGAGATGAGGCGGGAGGTGTCCAGGCAACCCTCTGTTCTGGCCCGGCCGTCAGCCAGACCAGCCTGTAGCCACGGCTCCTGGAGGCAGAGCCCGGCTGGAGGCCTCCGGCCTGGGTCGGTCCTCAGGAGCAGGCAGATGAAGTCCCGGGCCGTCTGGCTGACGCCCTGGAAGTAATCCCTGGGAAAGCTGAAGTCTAGCCGGCAGATGTTCAGGCAAGTCTCCTCTGCGCTCTCATCGAGGAAGGGGGAGGCGCCGCTCAGCAGCACGTAGGTCACCACGCCCAGGCTCCACAGGTCAGAGGTCAGCGACACCGGCTCTCCAAGGACCAACTCTGGTGAGGCAAACTCGGGGCTGCCCAGCAAGGGGTGGACGTAGTGGGCACTGTTGAGCTGGACAGCATCACCAAAGTCTGTGAGTTTGACCGTTGGTTGGCCGCTGGAGCTGTGGGCCACCAGCAGGTTCTCAGGCTGGGAAAAGAGATTACAGTGTCACCATCAGTCATGTTTACTTGATTCTTATTTATTACTACAGTCCAACATTAACTTTTCCACATGTATTTGTTGTTGTAGGTGAAACATCATGCAAAGACATTTCAGTATTAAAAGGAAAAAGAGGATCTAACAGCAAGTTTCCATTTAAGGCTGGAAATGGACTACGTGAACTTTGACCACCATGATGACCAACTCAAGATCAGGTAAGTGCTATAGATGTTTTAAAAAGGACAATTGTCTTGACACAAGACCTTTTACAGTGTAAAGTTGAAAAACTTTAGCTTCAGATCAGTAAAACACTCAATTATTTCACACATTGTGTAGTATGTCATAAAAAAGTCATCGTATAGTATGTCATTAAAATTGAAAAAACGTCAAAGAAATATTATAGTATGCCCAAAAAAGTCATAGATGGTATGTCGAAAAAAATACAAGTCATAGTATATTATATCGAAAACGATACAAAAAAATGAATAGTATAGTACGTCAAAAAAAGTCATAGTTTATGTCGAAGAAATAAATAAAAAGTCATAGCATGTCGAAAAAATAAAAAGGTCAGAGTATAGTATGTCGAAATTTAAAAAAAAAAAATCATATTATAGCATGTCGAAATTTTTTTTATAAATTCATATATTGCATGTCGAAAAAAACTTAAAACGTTGGTATAGCATGTCGAATTTTCTTTTAAAAGTCATAGTAAAGTATGTTGAAAAAAATAAAAAAAATTCATAGTAAAGCATGTCAAAACAAATAAAAGTCATAGTATAGTATGTCGGAAAAATTAATAAATCATAGTATAACATGACGAAAAAGTAAGTCATCGTAAAGTATGTCGAAAAAATAAAAACATCACAGCATGTTGAAAAAATTAAAAATCATAGTATAGTTTGTTTAAATAAATAAATAAAATTCATAGTTAAGTATGTTGAAAAAAATAAGTCATAGTATCATGTCTAAAGAAATAAAGAAAAATTAATAGTATAGTGAAAGACACAAAAAAGTCATAGTATGCTGAAAAATTGTCAGAGTATGCTGAAAAAAGCTACAAAAAAGTCATAGTATAGTATTTCGGTAAAAATCATAGTAGTGTGCCGAAAAAAAGTCACAAAAGTCATGGTATAGTATGCCGGAAAAAATTCATAATCAAAAAAGCCCAAAAAAAGTCATAGTATATTATGTTGGAAAAATTCAGAAAGTCAGTCAAAAAAAGTCACAGTATACGGTACTTACACTCTGTTCAGCAATATAGTATGTGCTCCTATATGTAATATTAAGCACAGTAATACAAATATTAAACTGAAACTACTTACTTTCACGTCCAAATGCACTATCCTGCAGTTATGCAGGTACTGTAAAGCTTCTAAAACTTCCTTAAGGTAGCAGGCCACTTTCTCCTCCGTCAGATTCCCCCAGCTAACAATGTAGTCCAGCAGACGACCCTGGTCAGCCCTGAAACACACAGACGGAAGATGTGCAAGGTTTATCACATGGAGTTTAATTCCAAAACTCCATATCATTTTTATGTCATTTTTGTTTTGTATCTGTACTCACATCTCCAGGACAAGGGCGTAGCTGCTGGGGGTTTCGTACGTGTCAATCAGGCTGACTATGTGGGGGTGTTGGAGCCTCTGGAGCAGATTGAGTTCCTGAGTCACCCGATCCCTCCTCATCAGCTTCTTGTTCACCTGTTTGACCGCCACCAGACGTTTGGTGCCCCGCTGGTCACAACGCTTGACAACAGAGAAACGACCCCTGGTGAGAAGAAAGAGGATGGACATTCAGCGGTCAGTCAGTTTACTTCATGTTACTCCCCATAAACAACCTGTGTAGTATGTTTTAGGCATTTAACAAGTCAAATAAATTCATATCGGAAAGAAAACCCTGAATGTCAAATGTTCAATTAAATGGTGAGTCTATTACCTGCCCAGTTCAACCACCTCAGTGTAGTGAGACTCAAAGTTGTCCTTCCAGCTCACTCTGATCCCATCAGTGGACACCGCTGAGACACACAACACAGACAATCAATTCATGTCCACACTTGGCACCAGCATTGTCAAATGAGCTCTGTGGGGGGATCGATACTGTATACTTTGTTTGTTCTTACCTAACACTCTGAGGCTAGCTGATGACGTTACGCTGCCCAGCTCGTTCGTGGCAACACAAGTGTAAACGCCATCATCCTCAGAGGCTACGCCGATTATCCGCAGTGTTGCTTCACCCGTATCACTGAAATCATTTTAATTTGCATTTGATTTCAACTTCTTCACTATTGAGTGTCGATTTTCTGATGGAGCTTTAGCAACATTTCTTACCTGATACGAAAATACATGTGTGCAGTGACTTGTGTTTTCTTACCTGTAGGCGATGCTGAAGTGTCCATTGTTGGCGAGGTTGCTCTGGTTGGGTCCTTTCCATGTGACAGCGGCCCGGGGTCGACCACAGACCTTACACCTGAGGGTGACGCTCTCTCCGTTGTCACACGTCACATCACTCAGAGGTATAAGGAACTCTGGGGGAACTGAAAGAGATTAAAAAAAAAAAAAAAAAGTTAAATCCTGTCAAATGCTGAGATGATCTTCAAAATTCAACTGTTAAAGGCCCCGATTAGACAGAGCACGTTTTAGCAGCCTGGGGCGGCTTTTTGTAATTGTAATTACAATTCCACAAAGTTACACTTACCATCATAGATGTAGTTTGGATTTAGAAGCTGAAAAGCAACAACAAAGCATGTCAGTGTGAGAAATGTACTGTGACTTAATAGTAGCACTAGAGTCTCCTCAGATGTACCGATGAACTCACCTTTACAGAAACTTTATTGGCCAGGCCTTCTCTGGACTTCCTGTAACCGTTTTCCAGCTTGGTGTCTTTCTTTGCCTCCTTCTCCTTTTTCTCAGACTTTTTGCGAATGCGCAGGGTCGTGTGCCAGGATGAAGACTTCCTACTGGGACAAAAAAATGGATCGCGTCAAATCAACTGTTTAAATGAGCACACTTATAACACTTATAAAACATTGGCTTGCATCATATTGGTTTGCCTTATTTTAAAAACCAGTTCAGACCATACCACATCTGAACAGAACGGTAAAAATAACGTATCCTTATATCATTTTTCAGAGTTCTTACTTCATGGATCCTTCGGGGCAATCGGGGACGATGGCAGAGGTGTGTCCCAGCACAAATCCGGGGATCCAGCCCTCGGCGGCGGGGCCCTGCTCTGTAGCCGCCCTGAACACTAGAAACATGTTTTGCTGGTTGCTGGCCAAGATCTGGACCACCTCGCCCTGACTGACGCTGATCTCATCCTCCTTCACGGCCATGTAGTCCTGGGTCACCAACATGGTGGATACGCTACTGCTGCTGCTACTTTCACTCTGCACCACAGGGAGGAAACACCAACATGTGGACAATTACAAACTCACATGGGTCATTGTAATAAAATGGTAAATATTAAATTACGATTTCACGTTGGCCAGAATTCATCTTTTCTATTCAAGTTGACTCATTCAGACTGAACTGAAGGTGCCACTAAAAAAATCTAAACCTAACACTTTTGGTAAAGAGAAGTGAGAGAACAGCAGAGGACAGATATTGGAAACAGAGGTTTGATTACTGTCCACTTGATGAAGTCTTCGGAAAGCATTAGAGTGAAGTGCAAGAAAGTCTAAAAACAGCGATTCATTATTTTCTTCTCGGGAAACAACAAAGAACTGAGTGAAGAAAGGCAGGAATAAGATGAAGATTTCCATTTCAATCGTCTTTGCTCTGCAGCTCCAGGCAAAGACGAGAGGAGGAGCATTAGGTTGAATGAGAGGATCTCTGTTGAGTACGTTTGTAGGTAAACCACAAACGTCGGAGGTTAGTTGCAGGAAAAGTACATTTCAGTGACACACCATGAAGACAGCAGGAGGTGAAGGACGGCCAAGAGGAAGTCAGGTGTTAGTATAAGCTTTGTTAGAGTTAAGAAATCGAGAGACAGCCTCGAAGGGGAATCACTGAAGAGCTGATTGAGGTCCACTAGAGAAAATATGTCGACAGTTGCTAGAGATTGTCTTCAGAGAAAAACTAGAGAGGATGATGTTGAAGAGCAGTGAAGGTTGTCAGAGATGCGTAGTAGGGGACAGATTAGTAGCACTGGCTGCAGCAGAACAGGAGACAGACAGGACAGGACAGACCAGGCCTCCCTCTGCCTGGGTGTTAGTCGGTGCAGCACTGAGCAGCAGGTAGTAGTCTTACCCCGTTACTCTGGGTGGACTGGATGGACTGCTCACTGGCCGATGAGCACGTACTCATGCGGTCGGCTTCCTTGCTGTGCGTGGAGTGTCTGTGGGTTTGGCTCCCAGATCCAGAGCCGGTCTGGATCTGGTTCGAGTTCTGACGGACCGGAGTCTCTCCCGCCTCCCCCGGGAAGGTGAACGAGCCAGGCCGGCTGGCTGGAGAGCCCGGCATGGAGCTCCAGAATCCAGATCCGGACTTCTGGCCCGGGCTGGGCGGGGGAGGAGGGAGGACGTCCTTGCCGAAGGCGGGAGTGGCCAGGGGGGGCGCCATAGGGGACACGGCTCCTGGCCGTGGTTTGGAAGCGGGTGTAGAGGGCAGGGGCCCAACTGTGGCGCGGGGAATAGGGGCTACGGCACTGGCAGGAGTGGGGGTCTGTGCTTGGTCCTCTGGGGTCTGGATGGGGCGCTTGCCCTGCGGGCTACCCCCTGGAGGGAGTAGGGGAGGGGGGACAGGACAAGGGGACGAACCTGGATCATAAGTGAGCAAAACTCACACCTCAGTCAAATCCTTCATTTCGCCATACAATCAAATTTTTACAAATACAGACGTTTCATACCTGACATCTTGTTTGGGCCGTCGGGGTCGGCCCCGGGGTGGTGACGTAAGGGCTGGGGCAGGCGGGAGGGCTGGGGGATCCTGGAGGGCCGACGAGAGCCACCCTGGGGCCCTAAAGGGATGGCGCTACCCTGGGGGCTTCCACCTCCGACTCCAGCGGCCGCACTGCTGCCTCCACTCGGAGCTCCCGTGCTGGGCACACATGGCCCACCACTCGCCCCTACATGGTTCCTCTGATACTCTATTGGTGAGGTCAGAGCTGTGATGAGGTACGAAGGAAACAAGGGTGGCCATGTAGCACAAACAGTTCCTTCTACAAATCTTGTCCTTAGAGTGTGTGTGTGCGTGTGTGCGTGTGTCAGCCTACCATTGAGGAAGTTGCGTTGGCTCTCGAGTATCTGGCTGATCTGAAGGGTCCAGACCTCACGCACCCCTGGGTGGGAGGAGTGAAGCACAAAGGACTCCAGGGTGCCGTTGGACGACCGAGACGTGAGGATGAACTTACAGGGATCGCTTTCCATATTCTCCTCTATACCCAAACAGCTTACCTAGAAAGAAAGGGATGAGATGTATCGTTGTATATATCCCAATCAGTTTGAAATCAATAATGAGCTTTAATTCTAGTGGTAATAATAATACATATTAGGGCTGTCAATCAATTAAAATATTTATTCGCGATGAATCGCAAATCAATCACACATTTTTTATCTGTTTATAGTGTACCTTAAATGGAGATTTGTCAAGTATTTAATACTCTTCTCAACATGGGAGTGGGCAAATATGCTTGCTTTATGCCAATGTATATATTTACTTGACTATGACTTGCCCCAAACTACGTGTGATTATCATAAAGTGGGCATGTCTGTAAAGGGGAGACTCGTGGGTACCCAGAGAACCCATTTTCATTCACATATCTTGAGGTCAGAGGTCAAGGGACCCCTTTGAAAATGGCCATGCCAGTTTTTTCTCACCAAAATTGAGTGTTTTGAGCATTTTTTATTTTTCGCGACAAGCTAGTATGACACGGTTGGTACCAATGGATTCATTAGGTTTTTTCTAGTTTCATATGATGCCTGTATCTTCACACTAGTTTTTAAATGGAGTCCGCTACAACCTCCGCAAGATCGATTGCATTAATGTGTTAAAGAAATTAGTGGCGTTAAAACGAATTTGCGTTAACTTTGACAGCCCCAATAAATATATATATATTTTTTATCATTTCTTAAACTTGCATTTTTCTTTCCTCAATTGACCTATTCTTCCATATATACATTTTAGACCCTAAAAGTTGACTAACTACAAAAAAAGTGTCTGATAAATCAGATGGCTTCTTCAAAATAAAAGCTCCCAGAAACAACAATGGAGATTATATCTATGTTGCATAACATGACAATCTTTTTCTCAAAAAGAAAATGTGTGTGACTTTGAAGTTACCCAACCAAACAAGTTTATAAAACTTTGAGCAGTATATCTATATCTACAGTTACTCCACCAGAGGGAGCTACAAGCCCTTTAACTGACAGGCTTTGCACATCCTGTATCCTTAATTCCACTGGCCTTCACTGATAACGTAGTAGCGCACATCCAAGCCCCTCATATCCAGTATTGTCTGTTACCTTGATGCTGTTCTTGTAGAGGAAGCCTGGCAAGGAGAAACCTTTCTTCTTATCGAGGGGCTCGCTAAAGATGAGCACCTGCTCAAAGAGGAAGACTCTCCTCTCCTTCATCTGGCCGACCACACCGCCCTCCGGGTCGGACACCATGAACGTGTCCTGCAGCAAAAGGCGGCCCTGAGCCACGATCTTCCCCTGGAGAGGGAGATGGACAAGATGAGAATGGGAAGATCAAGTACATGAAGGAAGAGAGACAGTTGAAGAAAATTTAAATGTTTTTGTTAATAAGGCAACATGCAGTGACGAATGTGTTGTTGACAAGTGTAGCATTGCTTTCATTCATAATTAAATGTGATTTCTTACATCAAATCCCTGAAGCCTGCCGACATTCATCATGTCATTACACCTTTTTGGCACGATGCACATGACCTCCACTGCTTTCTGTAAGAGTCACAAGGGACCAAAAGGTTGATGGGAGAACATGCAGAACATATATGGCTTGATTTTAAGTGATTAAAAGGCGCTATCTCAGTATCTCATTATCTCATTATCTTACCTCCAGCTCCATAGACTCCAGCCCAGCCTTTTTAGAGTGTTTCAGGAAATCCTAAAACAGAAAAAAAAAAACTTTTTGTAAGAAAATATAATCAACAATTTACCATTTTAAATATCAGTTTAAATTATTAGTAACAAAGATGTACATTTATAGACAGCGGATGACGGTGACATACTGTAATAGCCCAGGCTTTTATTTGTTTCAATCACTGAACTCTATATATTTGGGAAAGGCGTCTATATGGGATTTCTTTTGCACAAAGCTCTTGCTCAGCAAAGATGGGAAATACTATCAAATTGTTTATTTAAACCAGTATGAAAATGTTGATATTCCCAACAGCCGAATCTTTTTCCTCTGTCATTATGCCTTTGCATTTCCTGCATTGTGTTACCCACTTGCCAGCTTGCTAAATTGTTAGCCTCTGTGGCTTCTAGACGCCGACAGTAACGTTAATATTGCCGTTGCTTAGCAGCGATGTTCTCACGACTTGACCCTTTGAACGCCAAGCATATCGTGTACACGACTTCCCATGTTGTAAACACAAGCTCACGAGTTTCATTTGGAGGCACCAATCGTCTCTGTAAAATGAACGGAACGATTGAATTGTGGAGAATCTAACCGAGCTAATGAGGTGTAGCGTGTCCATATTGACAAAAGTTACCTGGTGAGTAAAAGGGACTCTGTGTCTAATTGAAGTTTTACGGTATAGGGATGCCAGTTAACTAGATAAAGGGGAATAAAGAAGCAGCAGCTGAAGCTCTGGCGCCCTCTGCTGTATTGTAACAGACCAACCTTGAGCAGCAGCTGGTACTTCATGATCCTCTGGACTGGCTTGATGAGCAGGTCTGTGATCTGCAGCCGGTGTCCCAGCCGCTGCTTCAGGTCCTACAGAGCCAAAGGTCAGAGGTTAGATGAGAGGCTGATAGCTGCATGCAGGTTTGCAGCATCTGATGTGTCTCAGAGGGTCAAATCTTTAAAAATGATGGGCTCATACCTCGAAGTAGGTGTCGATGTACTCTGAGACGATGTGCTCCGACTTGGGCTTGTTTTGACAGTACACTACATACATGTTTAGTCTGCGTTCCTGGATACAGAAAGCACACACACAATTACAACACGATCAAATGTATACGAGCCTAAAGCAGGAGTTGGAATTTCACTTGTGGACGAACCTGCTTGAGAAAGAGTGGTCCCAGTCTGTCAGGGTCCTCCAGACATTTCTCCAACTCCCCAAGATAGAAACTAAACAAGACAAACGGGAGAGCAGGAGGTAAGCTACTGTACTAGTGAGTCAGAACATACTCCCCGTATGTGTGCGTCACGTACTCTCTGTGCCAGTCGTAGATCTGGTGGATGTTGCCAAACACGATTTTGTCTTTTCCCTTCATATCATCGGGGACACCCTCCTCCTTCATCCGGCTCATGTAGCCCTAATGATGGAGACAAACAAACAAACACATATTTACAACGGCGAGTCTGTAAAGTTCAGCAAATTAATTCTAATACTTTCAGTGACATTTTAAAATGCTACTCATAACATACTTGTCAACCCTCCCGATTTTCCCGGGAGATTCACACTTTTCATTGCCCTCTCCCGGTTTCCTCCCGGGGTCACAATTCTCCCGTTTTTCTCTCAATTTTCACACCTTTTTTTTCCTTTTCATTATATCAACCTTTTTCTGGCACTGTACAGCGTGTATAAGCCCTACTATTTCCACTCGGACGACAATAGAGATACACCAAATGTCGTTTCCCGGCAGAAGAGAGCTGCTCGTGACCATAGATATGTATCACGCACACAACAACGACACAACGCGGTTTGAGCCGTGCTCAAAGCACATCACAGCGTGCAGCGCCCAAAGTAGGGCTTTGCTCGACGCAGCGAAAAGCCGTCGTGGCACAGCGAAAGCCATTGGAAAAAATACGTTTCAGAGCGCAGAGGTGCCGTTGTCGCGTTGTGTCCGAAAGACCTTCAGTGACAGCGTGCAGCGCCCAAAGTAGGGCTTTGCTCGACGCAGCGAAAAGCCGTCGTGGCACAGCGAAAGCCATTGGAAAAAACTGATGAATATTAATTTATGCTAGAGATTCACACGACAAGTTTACGCCAGAGGGGCAAATTATTCAGTTTTATTTCATGAGAATTAAAGGTAAATTAAAAGTTTAACATAAAAAAATGCTGTCGCAATGTACATATTATTTTGTTATTTTCATTCTTTTAAAGTCACCAGAATGCAGGAAATAAAGTCTCTGAAACTACATTTTTTTCTGGGGGGGACCTCCAGACCCCCGGCTTTGGTTTTAAAATCCTTCCTATTTTTAAGGTCTCAAGGTTGGCAAGTATGCAAAAAGGTAACAAAGATGTAAACCCCCTGGGGCGGTCTGGGAGCATACCCCCCTGGAATATATATATATATATATATATATATATATATTATTATTATAATCATGCAATTTGGTGTATTCTGGCCATGAATTTTATCCCTGGCAAAGGCATCCATTTATGCATGAAAAGTATAAAATAAAACATTTTTCCTCGTATGCTATTAGTGATGGAGTCCCATTTCTTTCCTTACTGAACAAAAATGTGTTTATATTTAACCCTCCAACTATATTTTAGAATAAAAAATAACACAAATATCTGTACTAATTATCTTTAAGCCAACAAGAATCTACATCAGTCAAAAGAAAAAAAGTTAAAATTACATCATCTCTTGTTTCGACTGCACACTGTCAATCTTTACTAATACCCCAGTAGTTTAAGTGTCAAAGACAGACAATCCTCCTGCTGGGGATTGAGGCAGCATTTTGCCCCACTGGTAACTTTGGTCAACTTTTTTCATTATAAAAAATAAGGAACATTTCCAACACTTTTGTGTTACACTGTATGTACCAACACTGAACAAACAGTTTCCCAAAAAGCAGGTCACTCCCAACAGGTTATAAAAAAAGCATCTATAATGCTATGAAATGGAAAATACTAAATAATTAGAATAATAAAAATAAAACTTGTGCATTAGGAGGAGTGTTTTAACTAATTCCACATTGGCTGTATGCCAATCTAAAAGCCAATTACTTTTCTAATTGTTTTATCCCGTTCTTGTTTTCAGCAGCCGATAAAGCATCAACTCACCTCCACCACCAGGCCGAGGTCTCTGACATAATCTCTCTCTGTCTCCACCAACTCCAGCAGGATGTAACTACAGCAGAGAAAACAAAACATTTGACACCAAAATTCTAGAGGATGAGCAATAACACCTCAGTGCATGTTTGTGATATAGATGAGGGAAGCGGACGTACTGTCTTTTCTTGAGCACGCTGTTCCTGCGCTCGTCCATCTCTTCGATGGGGGAGGAGGAGGAGAGGAGGGAGTTGTCAGAGGGGTTGAAGGAGGGAGAGCTGCTGTCTCCTTGTTCTACCGACAGAGAGCTGGGTCTGTCCTCCAAAGCCTGCACCACAGAAAAAACACAAGATGAACTGAAGTGTGTGAAACAGAGCGGCACATTACGAATGAAATGAATCAAACTAACTCATGTAAAGTGGCGTTATGTGTGTTATATTCAGCATCTTCAGGTAGTCAGCTGATGCAATAATCCACATGCTGGCAGGTTTCCTTCATACCTAAGAGTTCTTAAACATTTGTCAATCCCAGTGAGAATGCTGTTATGAAATGTTTAAACCTGAGGTAAGCAGGGTTTTTTTTTGGCATTATTGGGCAAAAATTCCACAATAACCTTTCAGCATATTGTAACTGCGAGCGCTTCATACCGTAACCTGTACGAGTACTAGTCGTTCATTTCAAACATCATCCCGACTGTGATCCTAATGCCATTATATAGCGGCAATTCTATGAGGCCTGTAAAGCCCTTTGAGATGACATACTGGCAAACGCTGCTTTGTTTCATGTACGTATCGTAACAACGGCTTGTACATACGCTGTCCTCGGTCTTCTGGTTTTCCCTTTTTGAATGACGAATACAGACGGACTGCTGGTGTTGAGTAATTTCCTCTCACACAGGCACAGAACATACGTGCTAACTGGCTGTCGGCTTTAGTCTTTGCCGTGTGTTTAAATGCAACTTGTCGGCCATGACCGACTCTGATGTCGGCTTGGGTGCGTCTGGCCTTTTAAAGGTGTTCTTGTTTTCCTCTATTATCCTACCATCTTGCTTTTGACCAGCTCTTCGATGGCGCTCACCAACTCAGCGGCACTGGGCGTCTCTGAACTGGACGGACGGACCGACAAACGAGAAGAGGTCTGGGTGAAAATAGAGAGATGAGAGTACGAGAGGGGGAACAAAAAGAGCATTAGAGCCCGATAAAACATACGATCTAACAACTATTCCTGCTAACTCCAAATCTCTCTGTGCTGGCTGGTGCCAATACAACTATTCCTACAGAGAAAATAGTAATGTTTAAAGCAGCCAGACTAATACTTTATAATTGATACTCGTCATTTAAAGACATCTATTAATTTAAAAAAAGAAAATGATAAATCTCTCAAACAGACAATAAATGCTCTTATCTGCTTCATGTGACAACTTCAAGGCTCATTGAACCCATGAATGTGAACCTTCATGTACTTGTAAGTTGGAAAAAAATGGAAAGCAAAAGAAATAAATTAATATTATTTTATGGTTAAAGTTCATGCTTAAGTTCTGGGTTAAAGGCACAATGTGTAGGATTTTCCAGTTGCAGTTTGTGAACACAACATTCAAAGTGTGCTCCGGCTCAACGAAGGCTCGGGTGCTCGCCAGCGGGCGAAAGCCAACCCCCAGATTCACTCTCGTTTTGGAACGAGCTTTGTTCCCGCTTGCCGTTTTGCCTCGCTGTATATTTGCGAGGGTTTATTCGGCGCTGCGTTGGACATTTTCGTAGCTTCCGCTTGGATGCGTTCTTACGATCTGGCACCTGGTCGCTACGTTTTTAATAGAGGTTGACGCCCAGAAACGTCCCCAAACAAGCAAAATAAGAAAATCCAGGCAGAGGGCTGCAGGCTCTCTGCAGATACAGACACTACCAAACACTTCTAGTGGGTCAGAAGTGAGGATTGAGAGGGATTATTGGGTAACACTTTATAATAACCATCATTTATAAATGGTAAATTGATAGTTAATTAAAATTTAGTTCAAAGTTATTTCCCTGTTAACAAACCATGAAGTTATAATTTATAATGTTTATTAATCTTTAGTAATTTATGTTATTTTTTAACAGTTTATTGTTGCACATATTATCATCAACATTTGATATACTATATGTATAAGTATTTGTTAATGATTACGAAATGATTTGTAAACCTTAAAGAAATGTGTAAAGCATATGTAAACATTACATAGATATTTGTAACCCTTTGTTAATGGTTAATAACTGGTTTGTAAACCGTCTATAAAAATTATCTGATTGCTATTATAAAGTTGCAACTGGTGATTATAATATTAAATAATAATTAATAAAAAATTGTTAAATGGTTAATAAATACATCGTAAAGCATCTATAAACATTATTTAGATAGATAGTTAATGCTTTGTCAATGGTTAATAATTGGTTTCTGGTCCATCTATCTATGTAATGTTTATAGATGTTTTACAAACAATTTCTTAAAGGTTTACAAATCATTTGGTAATCATTAACGAATACTTAATATAGTATATAAAATGTTATAATGTGTACAACAATAAACTGATATTAAATACTTTACTAATGTAATCAGAATGTAATTGTTATCGTCTCTTATCAGTGATACAATATATAAATGTATCAACTTTTTCATTTCATATTACAAAAACTAATGATAAAATAACAAATGTAGAATTACTATCAATTTACCATTTATAAATGGTTATTATAAAGTGTTTCCGATATTTTTGTATGAGTCTATACATTTTTTTTTTGAGGAAAATCTCACTCATTGTGCCTTGAAGATTAATTTCACGATCAGTTTTTGTTTAGCTTACTTCTTTATTAGTTTTATTATGAGTGAATATTTAATTTTTTTGTTATTTTGAGTGAGCGATGACTCTGTGAAAATGTTGGTTAAATGTTCAATGCTGTAGTCTGAGGAGGAGAGATCCAACAAGATGCTTCCACAAGATGTTTCCACAAGTGAAACCCCGATGCTACGGGGTTTTATATCTGAAGGTTCAAAGAAAGTGAAAAGGAAAATGAAATAATAAAAAAAAAAAAAAAAATGTCAAAAGAAAAAGGTAAAAACATGAGTCTGAAATCGGGGTGACTAAATTAAGATATGGGGAAAAAAAGTGAAATGTCAGAAAATGGTGACGGGGAGAAGGTCGGGGGGGAAAAAAAGGTGATGGATGTCTCTGAATGGAGGATGTTTCCGTTGCTTTCTGGGGTGGTGATGAACAGCCTTTTGAAATAAAGAAAGGATGCTAACAGAGCGAGAATGAAAGAGGTATATGCATGTATGTATATATATAGTTCAGGAGACTCTCACCCTTGCTGTGCTGTGCTTCAAGACTTTCCCCAATTAGGTTTTCTGGGTGAGGCTGTGTGCCCTTCTGGCCTCGCCAGCGTTTAGAGATGCCAATTACTCGCATGGGTAATGAGGTTAACGCACAGAGGGTAAAAGGGAGATGAGGACGAGCGGGCGGGGCGGGTGAGGGAGGGGGTAGTGAGGGGATTGGAGGATGATGGGAACAGGGGGGCTTTTCAATTTTCACCTCAGTGTGGGGTTTAGTTAGATTATCATCCAGGAGAGCTGCCTGCTCAGCTGACGGGGACTTTCCTCTTTGTATTTATATTGACATCTATTTTTCTTTCAAGCCACCAACCTTTTCCCAACCTATGAGTGATAAACATGCAGAAAAAAAAGCTGCATTCTTGTGTTACCGTAACAAAGCTCAAGCAGGCATTACAAAAATTCAAAATGTCCTCGAAATTTATAGACGCAAATTAGGCATTATAGCCTTCTGATCGGTACTAAAACGGACAAAAAAACCCTCCACGTTGCCATCCGTTTAGAGTTAAGAGCTACACGCATCTTCTCTTTATCTACATTTTCCCCACAATGCCCTTTGCTCATCTGCCAGGCGACTCTACAGTGGCGTGTTGTAGAAAGTAACAGGGCAGAAAGTCAACATGAGTGAAACTACGAAAAAGATGCACTAAAGAAGTTCAGGAATGTTTAAGAGTTCAGAAAAATACAAAAAGTTAGGAAGAGTGACTTTTAGGGGACAGAGAAAGGTGTATTTTAAAAAGAAGAAAAGTCTCTCTCCTTTTCAATCTAGAAACCGTTGTAGAAACCAGAATAAATTAGCAAGTAGCATTTAAAGCTGAAGAGCGAGGAGGGAAAAAAAAAGAGAGAATTAAAGAATTGACCGAGGGAAGATACAGGGGCTGGGGGGACGAGCGGGGCATTTCAGATGGAGAGGTATGGAAACTGAGACAAAGCAAAGACAGGACATAAATCAAGGTAATGCTACAGCGTGGCAAACAGCAAACGATACAACCAGGAAACAAAACAAAAGAGAAACAGAAATTAGTGTCAGAGGAGCCTCCGCTTTAGTCGAAGAGGAGACTTGGAGTGCTTGAAACTTGTCATTTCTTTCTGCTTTAGAAGAAACGGGAGAATATGATGCAACATGCCAAGATAAAATGTTATGCATAACAGAAACTAAGGAGGCACTTCAAAACTGTGTCAGGAAATGCCCTTTGTTTGGGGGGGAAAGTAGGAGACTGAAATGAGCGAAAATGTAACCTACAAGAACTAAAAAATCATAACAGCAATGAGAAGAAAGAGAACCTGAATAACAAGTGTTTCATTTCTCTTTAAGATGATCGGAGATGGTGCTTCAATTAGCTTAAGTTTGTTACCCTGTTGCTATGTCTCCAAAAATATTGACGATGTATGATCTAAAGGAAATGAACCCTTATGGTACGTGTCCACAGGGACGTTCTGGGACACAAGGGATCGCCTCGCTTCCCAGCATTGGACGCTTGATGGGCTGCCACTAGATACTAGGCACCCGATTGGACGAACGCGTTCCCTCGTGGGATGCTGCTGCTCCCAGCTTTCAAACCAGAACCAACATGGCGGCTCGTTTGGAAACTCTTTTCTCTTACATTACGGAAAAATTTCACTGAAATGTGTTTCTGAAAACATTTTAGGCGAGAAATAAGCCACGCGGTTGCCGATTCTGTCTTTATTTTGGATCGACAGCGGTCAGTTTAAAAGTTTCTCGGGAGTTTACAGAGGCGGCGAGTTGCGCCGGACGCCCCTGATTTGCATAAAGTAGCCTAGACCTCAACTTTCTGCAAATGAGGAGCGGCCAACGCGACGCCTGTCTTTTGACTCGCGCCGCCAGGCTACCAGAATGCGTTGCACGGCTGCTTACATAGACAATGAATGGGAAGCGTGGGAAGGACGGATCCTGTGGACACGTACCATTACTGTATACCTCAATCTTCAACCAAATGTGATTTAGTTTTAGTCACTAATTTGATTACAAGTCGTACTCATTAGGACTGAAAGTTGTCTCCCCTGTTGACGTGTTCTTGTACAAAGTTTGACTGTTTTTCTGCTTTTATTGTCCAATTTGAATATTGACTTCCACAGTGAACCCAAAAAGAGAAAAATGTTCTAACACAGAGCTTCTTAAGTTGATGGAACAAAAATCCCTGATAGCTTCTAGGCTCATATCACTATATACAGATTCTCCCAAGCCTAATTCCAAAAGGGAAGAAATAACTTCTAACGTCCTTTCTGACCTAAAATTTAAAAAGAACTCTGAACTTTGTTGCACCAGAAAATGTTAAAAGACAAAGTGAATACAGTTTGTGTCCCAGTCCCAAATGTCTCCTCTGCTTCTCCTGTTCATCATCTGTCCCTTTCCTCTGACCCGTCTCTCCTGTCCCCACTGTGACGTCCTCCCTCTCCTCACCTTGTCATCCTGTGAGTCTGGCTGCAGCAGGCTGTGCTGCTGGATGGCCATGGGCGGAGGCAGAGGCACCGAGTCGGCGCCCTCCTCGCCCTCCTCCTCTCCGCAGCTCTGCATGCCTGAAGAACTGGACTTGGACAGCGTGCCGCTCGACAAGCCCTCGTTACGAACCCTCTGCAACACACACACGGATGTACAAAGTAGAGATTACGTCACAATGCTTTTTACACGACTCCTAAATTGAGAGTGTGAAGTATCCATCCGAACCGACCTCCTCCACAGTCTCGTCCTGAGGCGTAGCGGCACTGTCGTCCGAGTCTTTCTGGGAGCCCATCGTCATCTCCCCGCTTTTCCGCACGTCGCGGCTCTTCTTGTGCTTGTGGGCCAGCTTCTTCACGTGGCCGTCTGCCTTGCCGCTGCTTAGCCGACGCACCGGGCTGGTGAGCCACTTCCGCAGCGTGTTGCCTTGGAAATAAACCAAACACACCAAACTCAGTTTACTGTATGGAGGATCAATATGACGAGGGCAAGCCTACGGGATCTTGTACAATAATAACAGTCATACTAGTGCTACACTTGAATTACAATATGCTGAAAGGTTATTATGGAATTTTTTGCCCAATGATGCCAAAAAATGTTTGCCTACTGAAGCTTTAACTAACTTCAATTTTGTAATATATCGACCCTTTGCCTCTGTCAGCTTCTCTTTATATGGGTATCTGTTTTTTGAACGTACTTTATACATTTCTGATGATGAACGATTGACAGATGACAGACGAATAGACTGATTTATAATGACAGTCTACCGTAGCTCTGTACGCTACCCTCCAAAAATGGCGGCGCGCCCCAGAATGCTCCGTGATTCCCATTTCCTACAGCATTCAACAGTTAACATGGATGTTTTTCATATAGAATTCAGAGTACAGTTCCACTTATACTTGGTGCTTTAACGTGATGTTTTTAGTTAGAAACAGCACTACAAACACCCTACTCAAGAAGTGGTTTTACTTCACTTTAATATTGCTCTAGTGCACTGGTTCCCCATTTCTGTGAAGAAAACTAAATGAAATTGTTATTTTTAAAGTTTGTATTATTATTATTTAAGATATAAACAGGATAAGGGCACGGTGAAGACCTGAACACACGTTATATTCACAGAATATAACCCTCTCTGCTGAACAGCCTCGTCCTGCATTAGAAAAGTACGCAGTTAAAACAACCAAAGAGCTAATGGAACAATGGCCAAGCGTCAGGGAGAAGAAAACACTGAATTCGTCACAAAGGAAGCCTATAAAGTGTGTAGGATTGTTAAAAAAAAAAAATACATAAAACAGACAGAGAATTGTATTAAAAGTTCCTAAAAATAACAGGAAAACTCATCTCTGATGATATTCACATGAAATAATCTGCTCAAAATTCATCCAAATCGCTCGTTTTACACAAACTTCCTGCAGTTATTGTGTTCACTGTTTGGGTTAATTGTACAGTTTATCAGTTGTTCTGTACTTTTATTGTTATGCATTGAATATAATATGAAACATCCATAAAATATGTCACTTAGTCAGAGGTCGTCAGTTTAATCAATGATAGAAAAGGAAAAAGGTTGGGAACCACTGTGGAAGTAACTTATGTGGAAAAGTACTCATGTAAATAGAGTAGAATTTTTATGGGATGTCAGAGAGCAGATACAACAGGTAGTATGGCACAGGTGACCATACCTGGTCGTTTAGGCCCTGGCGAGGTGTGGGAGCCGATGCCGTGACCGGGCTGGAGCGTAGCGGACGACCCTGGCATGATGGAGTCATTGCTGCACACTGACAGAGTGTCTGTTAAAGACAAGAGTGATGTTATGGTTGAAAATGTGCTTTATGGTGCAGACTTTTTCAGTCTTTAGTGGGAGATAGCAGGGTTAGGGTTAGCTGTGATTATCCTAGAGGTTACCACAGGTCATTTTATACAGTGACATCAAATTTAAAAAAATGGTCTCGATACATAAAAAATCTCCTATGGCGACTAACATCATCACAAAAAATACATTTGAGCTCATTGGATCCACAAGAGTCTCAGCTTTCCAATCATACCCCAGACTGTTTAGGGACCCCAGTGTGCAGAAATATTCAAATACACCATTTTAGAATAGGCAAAAATAACACATTTATACTGCATTCAAAAAACGGCATGTTTTTGCCCCAAACTGCATGTGATTATCATAAAGTGGGCGTGTCTGTAAAGGGAGGAACATGTATCCTTTGCACCCTAACAGACACACTACGTCAAAGCTGACCATTCAAGCTGACCACATGTACCTTTGTGGTTGTAAATGCCCTCCATCTCCATAGAGGACCTGGAATGGGCGATGCAGAGCATGGAGCAGGGCACCAGGCCCTCCAGGGCGGGGGAGCGGTCCGTGGTCCTGACCAGGCACCAGTCTGGCTTGTCGTGGCAGCGCTCCAGAACCTCCACCGTCTGACCGCGTCGCACCGTCAGCTCGTTGCTGTTGCTGGCCATGAAGTCGTGGATCACCACGGTCAGCTCACAGCCACCGGAGAGCTGAGGGAGACAGGATACTCACAATGACCTGGTCTGGCATGGTTCATCTTAGTTGACACTTCATTTCTGGTCATCAGTGTGTGCGTGTGTGTGTGTGTGTATGTGTGTGTGCGTGTGTGTGTGTGTGTGTGTGTGTTGGCTCACCTTGTCGCTGTCCAGTGTGTTCTGTGAAGTGCGGGATGCCAGAGAGATGGTGTCTGGTTGGCTGCTGCCTTCACCCTGACTGTCCAGGTCCTCTCCATCCCTAAAAGACACACACATGATCAATGTCAGCATAAATGAACTTCAGAGTGTATGTGATTGATTTGATAAAAAAACTAGGGCTGTCAAAGTTACCGCGATAACGTGTTAACGCAAATTAAGTTTTAACGCCACTAATTTCTTTAACGAATTAACGCAATCGATCTTTCGGAGGTTATAGCCTAGTTGTCAGTTTTCAAGTTAGAGTGAAGATACTGGCATCGTATGAAACTAGAAAACCTAAGGAATACATTACTACGTTCTATTGACAAATCTCCCTTTAAGGTACATTTTGAAAGGATAAAAAAAAAAGTGAGATTAATCGCGATTAACTATGGACAATCATGCGATTAATTGTGATTAATTATTTCAATCATTGACAGCCCTAATCAAAAACTCTTTCTCGTGTGCATTACTTAAATTGTACTGTAGGTGTCACATGTTTACCTTCCCCGTCCCTTGTGGTGCTTGGCTGTAGTTGTTTTGGGGATATGAATGGGCTCCTTGAGCGCTCCTCTCAGGTGAATGGTGCGCTCCTGAATCACCTCCCTGATGTGCTTGATCCAGTCCTGCTTGTTCTCGATGCTCGACGCCTGTTGTTGGTCAACAATGGAACGAGTTCAAGGAGTCAAAAGTTAGAGTTGTCAGGAAATGAACTTCCTTTGGAATTCTTGTTTCACTCTGTGTGTTTCACACAAGTCTGAATTTACCTCTTGTCACCTCTGCTCAACTGAAGGCATTATTCAGATAAATCTCATCTTATATATCAGCCCTCTCCAGCCGGGACCCCCTCAGCACTGTCCAATGAACTCAATTACCACTTCCTCAACATCATCCGACATGTTCCAAACATTTGAATTGATTTTAAACTGTTATTTAACATATTAGTTATATTGAAGTGGATATTGTTACAATAATGTTTTTATACATTTGAACAGACAGTGTTTAGGTCAGTTTGGTAACATTTGCACTGCAGATAGACAGCCTGGGGTACAAGTAAGGCTTATTGGGAATTTAAACTACAATCTTTCAACTCCCCCAGCTATGGCATTGGGTTAAAATTGGTTTCTACTACGGATTACATGTACTGCTTTTGCCCTTCTAGTGTGTTCTTAAAGGAGTAATTCACCCACAAAATGACCTTTTGTGTATCAATTACTCACCCCGTGTTACCTTGAGTTCTTGAAGAAAGCTTTGTTTTTCTCGCGTTCCTCCACGGTAGGCGAGGTGTTACCGGTGTTACACGGTGGTCGGGCGATTACATTACTTGTCCACAACCCCAACCGTCGTTTTGCTTCTTTTTTTTTTCATAGAAATCTCATTTATCCATTTATATGCTCACTACTTCCTAAACATCTTCACTAAAACCTCACTATTTAAAAGACATCCACATAAACAGTTTCATGCTTGTGCAGGTGTGCTAGTCTGAAGTGTTAAATAGTAAGGTTTAACGAAGATGCATGTGTTCAATCTTTTATTATATCAATTATTAACCTCTTAACAATCCGCTGAATGCTATTCTGTCTTTTAGAGGTTGTAGCGGGCTCAGTCTTAAAGCTAGAGTGAAGAACCTGGTATCATATACTATAATAAACTAGAAAACCTAAGAAATCCATTGGTACCAACCATGTCATGTTAGCTTGTCAGGAAGAACACTAAATAACATTTCAAAGTTACACAATTTTGGCGAGGGTCCCTTGACCTCTGACCTCAAGATATGTGAATGAAACCTCTGAGTGAAAACTGTATCTTATTAGATAAAACAGATGTTGACAAACTGCATTATTTGCAGTTGAAAAAAGGTAATAAATCGCAATATATCTTATCGCAATACTCGACATGTAGGTACAAGTATGTAATAAGTAGAAGTAATAATAATGTATAAATCCATAAATAGCCCATGAAATAAGAAATAATACCATATTATTTATTATTCATATTCAACATTAATTATTATTCTCAAACGAATATCGCTGTTTATTGTGTGTTCAGTAGTGCGGCAGCGGCACTGTCCCGGACACTGAAATGGGCGAGATGGAGACTGAAGAATGTCAAGGCTGATGCGCCACTCCACGCCACGCCACGCCACGCCACGCCACGCCACGCCACGCCACTCTTTGCCTCTCTTTGCCTCGCCTCGTAGCTTCGAATACCTTTGAATATTTCTCACCGAAGCTTCGAAGCCCAAAAAATGGAATTCAGGACAGCCATAGTTAATATTGTATCGTTGGACCTCTGGTGATTCCCATCCCTAATACAATTGGATGAATGAAACTTGGATTGTACTGCACGAGTTGTAAACGGATGATTTGATGTAGTTTTGCTGTTGTTAAATGAGGCACCCATTTACTTCAATTCATGGATTTACTCCATTTTTTGATTCTCCGTTCGCCGTGGAGGCTTGCGAGAAACACATAGTTTTCTCCAAGAATTCAAGGTAACACATGGTGAGTAATTGATATACAAACGGTCATTTTCTGTGGGTGAAGTATTACTTTAAGTATTACTTTAGGGCGGGGATAAGAGGTGCCAAGAGTTTGTGTTTCAGACTTGTGAGAAGTGGCTGAGGGCTGTGTTGTGGGATAGTTTGTACTCACCATCGCTCCATGTTTGGATCCCTGACTTAGCTTTGAATTTAAAATATAAAATAGAGAATTTCACTGGTTTGGTTTTAGAAGATAAACATGACATTTTTTATGCTGACAAAAATGGTTTGACATGATAGAAACGCACAACACTGACAATTCGCCTAGACAGCGTACTGTAGGCCAATTGAATGTGTAGCATATTGTAATGGAAGGTGTGTGTGTGTGTGTGTGTGTGTGTGTGTGTGTGTGTGTGAATAGTTATAAAGAGACACAATTCATTTACAATACACACATGACTGCTTCTCAGTGGTTAGTTTGGTAGTAACATGTCATATAGAGTTGTAACGCTCGGGATTAAATGTGTTAGGATTTTGGCCTCATGCTGTTCCAACGGCTGACACACACTTTAATCCATCTGTGACAATATTCAACACACAGAAGATGTTTGAAAAATTCACCCAGAGAACTAAATCAATTGATGCCATGTCTTACTTCCACAATGGCGTTCAAAATCATTAAATAAAGGCTTATTTTTCTGGTAGAGAAAGATGGCTACTTTGATAAAGTGGCATCGAGCCAGGGTGTGTGGGCGTTCAGGGGTTGAATCGGTGTCAGCAGCGTTGGTGGAAGCATGTCAGCCCACAGAGAGAATTAGAGATACAAAACATCCACAGAAAACACAGCCCCGGATATACAGATGTGCCTGTGTTGGCTAACAGATGGAACAAAGCAGAATCTAACCAGAGGACAGAGAGAGACAGACAGACAGACAGAAGAGGAGTTTGCGACGACAGAAAGCTTCTCGGCTCATGCAATCAAACGAGACATCAGAGAAATCAGGAAAGATGAGAATAGAAGAAGAAAGGTAGGAGGGGGTTGAATGTGAACTGGGTTAAGCCGATATAAAGGTTTTCAGACGCCCAATCAGATATTGATCGGTCAGTGACATCCAACAAACTAATATATTTATTATAAAGTAAATACAGTGGTGGAGGAGGTATTCAGATCCTTTACTTAAGTAAAAGTACTAATAAAACCAGCAAAGTGCCACACTGTGAATGTACTCCACTACAAGTAAAAATCCTGCATTCAAAACTTAAAGGTCTTATTAATAACATTTTTATGTAGACGAATAATTTGTAAAAAATGAATATATCTGCAGAGCTTTAAGAAAGATGCCAAATAAAAGTATGGCTTTTCCTTAAAATTTTTTTTAATTAATGTGAATTAATCATTTAAAAAATGTTGGCGGGTGTTTTGTTTATTTATGTGGAAGATGTCTGATATTTGGTTCCCACTTCTAACAAAGCTTGTGAGCCAATAGTATAACGACGTTGGTATCATGTGGTATCTCTGGGTCGTCAGCGATCAAATTGCCAGTTAGTGCAGAAAATAACAGATAAATGGCTGAGTTTGACAGTAAACGCCCAGCTTCTTACACACACCTAATGTCTACTACACCAGATGTAGTGGAATAGAAGTATAAAGTTGTATAACATGGGGGAAAAAAAACAGATTTGTGCTCAAGTACAGTACTTGAGTAAATGTACTTAGTTACATTCCACCATTGAGTAAAAACTGTATTAACTTTTAGTCTAAAATCTTATCATTTTCAGTGTTACTAATTTGAGTTTCAAGACTTTTAGTCTCCAGTGAGTTCTGTCTCTGAAAACCCATATCGGTCGAACCCTAAAGGAGATATTAGAAAGGAACAGAAGAGAGCACAATTGCAATTACCTTGAGCACAATCTTGTTGTCAGAAGTCGGGGTGCGTCCCACCCATAGAGCAAACTTGCAGGGGTCTCCTTCAACATGCTCCGTCACCCCCAACTCTGACGTCTGGAGAAGAGAGAAGGATAATATGAGAAGATGTCCTCAGAAGATAATCAGCATTACAATGGCTATGTGAAATACTCTCGCTCCAGATGAAGTGTGATTTCTTGAGACGGCTGAGACTTGAGACTGTCTCAAGTGTTGATTTAAGTAGCGACAATTACATTACAGTACTGCAGTTGATGATATGTGGTACTAAGAAACATTAAAAATGCTAATTATGTCATCTACCACTATAAACACTCAAAAGCCTGATTGGCTCTTATATTAATATGTCGTTCATATTTCAGTTAAAGGAACAGTGTGTAACATTTCAAGAAATCTATTAGCAAAAATGGAATATCATATTCATAACTATGTTTACATTAGTGTATAATCACCTGAAACTAAGAATCGTTGTGTTTTCGTTAGTTTAAAATGAGCCCTTCATATCTACATAGGGAGCGGGTCCTCTTCACGGATACTCGTGTATCGATATTTTCTTACACCCCTAGGAAGAGCTTTTCGCGTATTTACGTTACCTGACGCCACCGTAGTTCTCTGATACGCTTGTGAAACGGCGGTAATGTGAGCCTCCGAGTGCAAAACCGTGGTACCGCCAGCCGCCGTCTGACTTCCGTTGCTCCTAAGGTGGTGTTAGTATGGTAAGGATGGCCTCTGAGCAAGGCAAACAGCGTTACCACGGTTTTGCACTTGGAGGCTCACGTTACCGCAGTCTTGGAAAGGGAAGAGTGAGCGGAGGGGTACTCGGTTGCATTCTGCAACCACACCACTACAGTAGATGCCGCCAAATCCTACACACTGTCCCTTTAAAGTAGTTAAGCAAAGAGAAACGTCTCATCAAAATATCACTCATTACGTACACTTCACCGCCATCTACTTACAAAGAGTTTGCTCTTGTAGATGTATTTGCTCCTGCCGTTTGAGTCTTTGACCTCCTTGCTGAAGATAAGAGACATCTCAAACAGGAAGAGGTGGCGCTCTCGACCCTTACGGATCAGAGTCTTTGGATCCCAGACCTGGAAGGACTCCTGCAGAATGAGCTCGCCCTGGGATTCGATGTTTTCATCAAAACCTGAGAGAAGGAGGGAATATTAGCATGAAAAAAAACACGTTGCCTCATTTATGAAGAGCTGCAATTTGATAGAAGGTTGCTATAAATATAAATGACAGTAAATAACCAGTAGTGTGTGGTAATCACCTTCCAGCATAGAGAGGTGCATGGCATCGTTGGCTTTCTTGGGAACACTGAGCATCACCTCCAGGCCGTCCTTGATCTCTCCTTTACCTTCTTCACAGCAGGTCAGCAGCTCCTAAACACACACACAGAAATCATGACAACAAGGAACTGTGGCGTCGACGGCCACCTCAGCGGTGAGATTATGGTGGGGTGGGTTACCTTCAACAGGAGCTGGTACTTGGTGATTCTCTGCACGGGCTTGATCAGATAGGAAGAGATGGAGTTGGCCAGTCGGTGCCTCTGTTGAATTTCCTGCGGAGAGAAGAACAGCGATGTGATCGCACGTAGCTGACAAGGACCATCCAATTTCACTTCAACAACCATAAGCGATACTCACATCAAAGTAGTTCCCAGCATGCTCTAGGATGAGCTGGGTGGAGTCGGGTTTGTTCTTACAGTAGTTCACATACATCTGGAACTTATCAGCCTAGACGGAGAGAGAAAGATGTTGCAATCAGCCATACTTAAAACTACCTGTGAGCTTAATATGTACATTTTTATTTTGCTTAATTCCAGAAACATTTAAGTGGCAATCTCGAAGATTTTCATTTAAATAAATGTCTGTTAAGTCACTATCTATCACCGATTGAGGGAACACTGGTGATTGAGCCTATGGCCCACTGAAGTTTCTTGATTATCATCAGATGCACAACAATTACAAAGAAGTGGTTTCACTGGCAATGAAACTCTTGGATCTCAGGTTCCCTTAAACAATGTTCATTAAATATGTATGTAAAAAAGGAAAATCACACAAGTAAAAGCCAAATGAGAATCTAAGACATAAAATAGTGCAAGTTAAAATATAGGGCTGAAATATAAACATAAATATGATATTAAATAATTAATGTGAATTTGTGGTAGACAGTATTTCAAATGTATAAAGTGAATGCAAACAAGAATATAGTATTCATATTAGGGCTGTCAATCGATTGAAATATTTGGTCGCGATTAATCACATGATTGTCTATAGTTAATCTTGATTACTCACAAATGAATTGCACATTTTTTATCTGTTCAAAATGTGCCTTAAAAGGGAGATTTTCAAGTATTTAATACTCTTATCAACATGGGAGTGGGCAAATATGCTTGCTTTATGGAAATATATGGAAATACCTATTATTGGAATCAATTAACAACACAAAACAATAACGAATATTGTCCAGAAACCCTCACAGGTACTGCATTTAGCATAAAGAATATGCTCAAATCATAACATGGCAAACTGCAGCCCAACAGGCAACAACAGCTGTCAGTGTGTCAGTGTGCTGACTTGACTATGACTTGCCCCCAAACTGCATGTGATTATCATAAAGTGGGCATGTCTGTAAAGAGGAGACTCGTGGGTACCCATAGAACCCATTTTCATTCACATATCTTGAGACTATGCCAGTTTTTCCCTTGCCAAAATTTAGCGAACATCGTAGCGTTATTTAACCTCCTTTTTTTTAATTTACAAACAGGTAGGTATGTGACCTTCAGATCTACAAGCCAAATGCCAACTACACAATCATCCGGACAGATAAGCTAGCTAATGCTTTTTTAACTGAATACTAAGAAAATGTCTGTATACTATATATACTACATTTCGGCTTTTGAATCTGATTCGCTGCGCAGTGTTTTGTGTTAGTTCAGCAGTTCTTTTGACACTTGCAGTAAACAGCCAGCGGATGGCACTCTCACCCTTTATCCTCCAAAAACGGCCGACTTGCTGTCTGTGATATCACATTCCTATTCCCTACTCGCAGACTCATGCCGTGTGCAGCATAAAATCAAATAACGGTTGCTCACAGAAAGATGGAGAAAGGCCAATTATTTACTGACTTCTTTAATAAAACAATAATAGTTTGCTTTTCTGCTCCTGGGACCTGTAGTATTAATTAAACCCCATTTGCTGTTATTACCAGTAAACAGGGTGTCGCCAAATCAACCAGGACTGAAAACTCAAGGATTGCCACCTATGACTAATCTAAATGTCCGCTGGTATAGTACAAGATACATAATATTTGTATTGAATGGCAGGTTGGAGCACATGCAGCAAATGCTGTTGAACAAATGATACATACCCATGTGACAAAGCAATGCCCAACATCTTCTGGTAGCTGCTCATATTTCTCCAACTCTTTGAGAAAGATGCTGACAAAAAAACAGAGTGAGAGATTAAAATGTGCCACAAATGAGCTGTGTGAGACCCAGAAGAAAAGTGATATTTCAAATCTGTTTATACCTTAACTACAGAGGGGTTATAGTCTAAGAAGCTGTTAAAACTAAGTTCACACTACACAACTTTCAAAGTCGTCAGATAACTGTACTGTTCACACTACACATCTTGCTGTCTTGTAATTGGGAGTCTTGAATTTGTGGTTTTCACGCTACATGACTGACCAGCGACAGGAGGTCACACATTACAAGACCATTCACCAGGAG
>CAKAKR010060928.1:0-10433 GCA_916700685.1 Adelosebastes latens | reverse complement strand
CTTTAGGGGGAGATAGCAGGTCAACAGTAGATGTCACAAGTGGTGTACATCATCTGAAAGCTTGGAACCTGAAGATTAATTTGTGATGCAGCCCTCATGAATCAGAAATAAACATGAATTAATTAATTAAAATAAATTGTGAAAGTGTATAAGGGCTTAAAATATTATGATGGAAGTATATAATGGCCATCCCAATGCTCTATTATGTCTTAACATTGTTGCAGCAATTTTTGGGTTGATACCATTTGTTACACAGATTTGGTGCTAAATTTAACAATTTTTTACCACTCGAGAATTGATAAAAAATGATCAATAATCCCTCCAAAATACCACAATAAGACACCAAGACCTTGAGGGACACCATAGAAAAAGCCATGCTGTGATTTGGGATCAAAAACTTTTGACATTTGGAGATTTCTGCAAGAACTGCATTTTTCGGCAATTGGATGGCGAGCGCTTCTGTTCTGGAAACTGCTCAGAAACCCCCTTATTGTCAATCTACCTAGGAAAGCCATCCATCCTCTGAATGCTTTAGGTCTTTATTTTGTGGCTGTACAGTTTCGTGAGGCTGTGATTATCCTAGAGGTCACCACAGGTAATATTATACAGTGAGGTCAAATTTTAAAAAATAGTTTCACTATATGAAATGGCTACTATGGGGACTACCATTATCACACATGAATACAATTGAGCTCATTGGATCCACAAGAGTCTCAGCTTTATAGTGATACCTAATTTATGCAATTCCAAGACTATTTAGGGACCCCAGTGTGCAAAAATATTCAATTACACCATTTTAGAATAGACCGAAATAACACATTTATACTGCATTCAAAAAACTGCATGTTTTTTGCCCAAAACTGCATGTGATTATCATAAAGTGGGCATGTCTGTAAAGGGGGGACTCGTGGGTACCCATAGAACCCATTTTCATTCACATATCTTGAGTTCAGAGGTCAAGGGACCCCTTTGAAAATGGACATGCCAGCTTTTCCTCGCCAAAATTTAGCCTAACTTTGGAGCGTTATTTAGCCTCCTTGAATATGTATAAAAAAAAATTTTTTTTTAAAAAAAGATAAGAAAGCCAAGAAAACCAGGTGATTTCCTATTAAAGGAGAGCTAATCAAAGAGGCCAAACACACTGCAATGTAAAGGAAATGAACACAAGAAAGGTGATTGTTAACACAATTAACAGAGTACAATGTTTTTGGTTCTTTCAAAGACCAATGGCTGCCCTGGATGGCGTGGTGCTGTATATACCATACAGGGCGCTGTACTCACCAGAGGACTGGACTTCGTTGACGTACTGCAGCAGCTCCTGGCCCTGGTGGATGACATCGAAGGTGAGGTTGTTCATGGTCAGGGCCTTGTCAGCGTGGTGCTGCAGCCGCTGCTCGGCCAGCGTCAGGTCCTCTGTGTCAAAATCATTCATCTGACCCGTCAGCTCCTCGTTCCACGACTCCAGGTCTGAGATGATCTGAGGAAGGACAACAAGAGTCAGAGGCCACATACACATTGAGTATGTATTCGCACTGTCGAAAGGTCACTGGATGTGCTTTTTGTTTTTAAAATAGTGACTGAGATTGTAGCACAACGCTTGCTCTTTAAAAACTTTTTATGTTTTGCTTAAAATGTCCCCCCTGTCCTCCCAAGCAGACTCACGTCGATGGCGTCCCTCTCGAAGATGCGGAGCTGCAGGAAGAGGTCCAGTTTGATCTTCCTCTCCTGGAAGAGCTCCTCCATCTGGGCCTGGGCCTCGTCCAGCTGCTGCAGGACGCTCTCTATGTGGTTGATGGAGCTGTTGTGCGGCGTCTTGTTGCTGGAGATGGCCGAGTCCCTGGAACAGAAACAAACAATTAAGCATTTAGCGGAGAGAGGCAGCGCTGTGCACTGTAAAAAAAAAAAAAAGAAACAGCTATGAAGATGCAGTTGGGCACGACGCCAAGCGAACTTAGCTGCTCTGAAAACTGCTGCATAGCTCAGCCTGCAGCGGCTTATTCAGCTGTAATATACTAAAGCAGTAGCTTTCAAGACAGGCAACTAATGTTCATTTAATTTAAATTGTGAAAAGTTCTGCCTGAAGAAAGCACAACACAATCTCAACTTTAAAATTTCATTTTCAAGAGTGAATTTTGTAGACTTTTGGGTTTTTATGTTATGATTTCTCTTAAATCCTTTTTTAAAGCTGCAGTTGGTAACTTTGAACAAATATGATAAAAAAAAAAGTATTTTTATAAAACTGTCACTATATCCTGACAGTAGTGCATGAGACAGATAATCTGTGAAAAAAGTCATGTTCTCCTGTGCTCCTAATGGCATTTGTAAGATTTCACAGCGCCAAAGGAAAAGAACCAGTCAGAGCCGAGCTGTCTCTAACGCAGCTGTCAATCACGCTAAACTCATGGACTCCGATCAAACGGTCAAACTAGGCAGCGCTGATCGAATATGAATCAATATTCAGTTACTGTAATGCCTATATCTCGCCTCAAATGTTTCCAGAAACATCTTGTAGTGTACTGTTTAGCTGTAAAATGAGAAAGTTTGCACCGTGGGCGGTGCTTGGTTTTTGCTCGACTATTTTCAATATGGCGGCCGGGTCCCATTGGTGCACGCAGTGGGAAAGTGAAACCGGTCGAAACAGATACTGATTCATCACTCTGACAGATGCACGAACACACAGACACCAGTGAGTTAACGAGGAGAGGCAAAATATGAGTAAGCACAGACAGTGGAGGTCACACGGATTCTGATTGGCTTCAGGTTGATTATTCAGCGTGACAGATACACTCCCACACTCAGACGCACATTTATGAACGCTGTGTGCAGCACAGTGTCACAAACACACAAGCAAAAGGTGTGTAGAGTTACAGTTGCCTCCCGGGGAGAGAGACCGCCACACAATTAGACACACGCTTATAAAAGCAGACTTATGTAAGAATTCACAGTGGAGCCGATACACCGGGGAGAGAGGGGAGGAGAGAGAAAAAAAAGGGGGTGGATGAAGAGGGAGGAAGAAGAGGGACTGGAACATCCTCAGTATAAAAATAGAGTTGGAGAATGAGGGTCAACTGCATCCACCTCTCCAACACCTCCTCCCATCCTCTCAGCTTTCTGTTTTTGGTTGTCATGCATCTCACTACTGTCTTTTCAAAATTACACTGTTGACTGTTCATTGCATATATTTACATATTCACACATATTTCAATTCCAAATGTCTACACTACCCTGCCAAAGCTCTATTGAGAGAACGACTAAAAGAAGACCATTATGTAAGTAGACCTAAAAATGTTTTTTGTACATTTTTATTGTCACTAATTGGCCCAGAGGTGCATGTGCACTACAGAGCCTTTTACAGCCGACGTCATCAAAAATATGCATGTTGGCAACAGAAGTGGCGTTTAGCCCCCAGTCATCCAGATGAGTTTGCTAGCACAAAATGTCCGTTTGTTGTGAGAATTGATATTCCAACAGCTGACTCAAAATCTGCAGCATTCCAACAGGATCACGACCGTTTCAGAGCAACAGGTGTTAACTGTTGACTTTCAGCCGAATGCGTCCGCGGTTGCTCGTGGTAACTGATGTAAATGGTCGGCGTAGATAATAGACACAGGTGATTATGTATTTAAAGGAACAATGTGCAACATTTCGGGGGATCTACTGGCAGAAATGGAATATAATATTCATAACTATGTTTTCTTTAGTGTATAATCACCTGAGACTAAGAATCGTGTTTTCGTTAGCTTAGAATGAGCCGTTCATATCTACATAGGGAGCGGGTCCTCTTCACGGAGTCTGCCATGTTGCTCCGCCAAGTTTCTACAGCAGCCCAGAACGGACAAATCAGACACTGGCTCCAGAGAGTGCCTTTCACGTTTTTACATTATCTGAAGGCCATTGTAGTTCTCCGACACGCTTGTGAAACTGCGGTAACGTGAGCCGCGGAGTGCAAAACTGTGGTAACCACCAGCTGCCGTCTGACTTCCGTTTCTCCTAAAGTAGTGTTATTATGGTAAGGATGGCCTCTGAGCGAGGCAAACGGCGTTACCACGGTTTTGCAATCGGTGGCTCACGTTACCGCGGTCTTGGAAAGGGAGGAGTGAGTGGAGGGGTACTCAGTTTGGTTGCAATCTGCAACCACACCATGAGATGTCGCCAAATCCCACACACTGTACCTTTAAAATGGATTGAAGGCTTTTGCAAGGATGCCTACATGTTCCGTTTGTGTTTTCAACAGCTGCGGTCACTACGAGCAACCACGATGCATTCGGATGAGTCTCCAGTTAACACGGTCACCAGCGGCTCTTTCTTAACTAGTAATTGAATTGGTTTAAAGGATTGGTTGGGGTCAGTTTATCGGTTTAACTCTGTAGTTCTCTGATTCAACTGATACTAGTTTTGCAGATTGTATCGGACTGCCTTTGGATTCGCATTCAAACTGAAATTTAAGCTGGTTTCAGATCACTCTCAGGAGGGGAGTGTCATTTCTAGTTTTGTTTCGTCTACTAATTTGTGGGTTTTTATCTAGCTACACTTCTAGTTTTAGAATACAGACTGTTACTGTGCAGAGAAGAAGAATGCATCCATAGTTGACATGCATGTGTCTACTGTTAAGACATATACAGTATATAGTACCATATAGCTAAAGAATTATCTCAGGAGCTTCATTAAAAGTTTAAAATAAGTAGATTTCTTATACACAACACACCTAACGGTATAATTTGTCTTTGATGCTTAGCACTGGTTTTTAGTCAGCTGCATCAATCTCTACCTGAGCTGCTGTATGAGATCCTCTCCCTCCTTGATGACGTTGACGGTGACCTGCAGCGTGGTCTGCTGCTGCTGGCCGAAGCGTTTGATCAGATCCTGGACGGCCTCCACCGACTCGGCGTAAACGTCGTCCAGCAGCTCCTTCTGGAGCTCCTCCAGCCATGTCCACAGCTGCAGGAGGACATACGTACGTTGATATGATGCACATTGTTTTTACAGCACAGAGTTTTCTTACGCTATACTATGAGCTTTTCTGGTAATTGTCATATAGAATATTTAGGTGTGAAATCTCAAAATGAAAACACGTTGTTTGATGGACATGCATTGAAGCTCACCCAGTGGTGGAAAGTGACTAAGTATATTTACTACTGCTACTTTATACTTCTACTGCACTACATGTCAGTGGGAAATATTGTACTTTTTACTGCAATACATTTATTTCACAGCTTTAGTCACTAGTTACTTTGAAAGATTCAGGTTTAATAATAAAAAAATATAATCAACTAATGATGATGTATTATTATATAAACTACCCAGCAGTATATAAAGTAAATCAAATGAGCTCCAACTTTACCAGCTGCAACATTAAAGTGATGAAAACATTAATGCATCAATAATTATAATACAGTAATATAATATATATATTATTATGTATAATGAGTACTTTTACTTTTGGTACTCCAAGTATATTTTGATATATATATGATATATATTTTGACTTGCATAACGCAAGCATATTTACCCTCTCCTATGTTGATAAGAGTATTAAATACTTGACAAATCTCCCTTTAAGGTACATTTTGAACAGATAAAAAAATTAATTTGCGATTAATCATGATTGACTATGGACAATCATGCGATTAATCGCGATTAAATATTTTAATCGATACTTTAAATGCATGACTTTTACTTGTAACAGAATATTTCTACACTGTAATATTGCTACTTTTACTTAAGTAAAAGTACTCTTTCCATCACTCACAAGCTCACACTGGTCTGCACCTCTCAAAAGTCTCACTCTGGTCACTGTGATCACACCCTAACATGCAAACAATCAGCAACACAAATTTGCTGTTACTTTTACAATTACAAAAGCCGTTTAATGACACTCACAGAGGACTGCCATCAATTCTGAGTCTCTTGCCTCCCTCGAGCCTAATCTCAATATTCACCCTCACCTAATACTATCCTTGTTTACTGAGAAATGTCCGTCTCTATGTGACTAACTGTATAAAAGCAAAACAACACACATATTCCAATTTATCTGGTAATTATTTCCCTCTTGCTCAGAGAGCACTCTCATCAGCCCACCATCCACTCCAGCATTACGTCATCCTCCCTGCCTACCTCTTTGACGTGCGTGTGGAAGGCGACAGACATGTCCAGCAGGACTTTGCGCTGCTCCACGCGGCGGACAAAGTCTTGGATTCTGTCTTCGAGCTGGTGGGCGGCCTGGTAGATCTCCTCTGGGTCGCACTCTCCCGTCTGGGCCAGCTGCTCGGCCGCCTCCAGCAGCTTGTCTGCATTGGTGTACGTATTCTACGCCGAGGACCGGGGATGGAGACAGAGAGAGACATGGATTAACCCAGGAAGACGATATATTACAAGAAAAACATATTTCGAACACGAGCAGAGAGAGAAAGAGTAGAGGCACGGAGAAAAACAGGACATGTAGGGAGACGTGTACAATGATAGAGTCAGTGATAGTAGAGTTACACTGAGATAACTGAACATAAACACTGAGATAAGTAAGAGGAAATGAAGACAGAGAGTGAGTGAAGGTGACATAAAGAGGAAGAGAAAGATGCTACAGAAACAAATACCTAAATTAAAGTGGCAGTAGGCAGTATATTTTTTGCATCATTGGGCAAAAATTCAATAATAACCTTTCAGCATATTGTAATTCAAGAGTTCTGAGAGATAACTAGACTTCTGCACCTCCTCATGGCTCTGTTTTCAGGTTTTAGAAAATCTAGCCCGTAACGGCAGACTTTGACCAATCACAGGTCATTTCAGTGAGAGTGTTCCTATTGGCTGTGCTCTGGCTGGTGGGCGGTGCTTGGTATTTCCTCAACTGATCTCAACATGGCGGCCGGGTCACAAACTTTCTCATTTTACAGCTAAACAGTCCACTACAAGATATTTCTGAAAACATTTTAGGCGAGAAATAGGCATTACAGTAACAGAATATTGATTCATATTTGATCAGCGCTGCCTAGTTTGACCATTTGATCGGAGTTCGCGAGTGATTGACAGCTGCTCAGAGACGGCAAGGGTCCAGATCAGCTCTGATTGGTTGTTTTCCTCCGGTCTGTGAAATCTTGCAGATGCCATTAGGAGCACCGGAGGACACCGGAGGAACATGATTTCTTTTTCAGATTATGTGTCTCATGCACCACTGTCAGGATATAGTGACCGTTTTATAAAAATAACTCTTTTTTAATAATATTTTCTCCAATTCTACCCACTGCTGCTTTAAAGTGGGAAAGTTGATATTAATATTTTCTGGTTAAAGCTGATCAGAGCTGCCATTCTGGGAAAGTATTTAACATAATTGTGTCAGTTTTTAGCAGTGGCTGAGGGAGATTTTTTACTATGTTAAAGCAGCAATACAAAAATGTACTTAAGGTCGTGTTGGTGGTGCTGTTCAAATACATGTTTTGTTATATTTGTTGAAATTCTTATTAAATCCTAACGGCAATCAATAAATCAAATGCTCTGACAAAAAAAATAAAATGTCTCCGCTTCGCATCTTGCATCGCCCCAAAAGGGTTTATTTCACAACAATGACCGGCTCACTGTACATTATAACTTACTTAGCTAGCTGATACATTTTACCTGATTAATCTAGATAACTTTAGTTAACAGGATAAACTACTGCTCATACCACAGCAACCCCTGGGTGAAGTGAAGTGAATTTAGCAAGGACGTGTCTTATTGCTAATGAATGCACCTTTTCATTTACAGAGGAAGAATGTATAATTTCTTCTTTCAAAAGTGACAGTCTCACTTTGAAATTGCCTAAAAAACATTACTCAACATTTAAAGGAATAACTAAAATAGTGAAAAACACAATATCATTGCAGATTGTTTTCTTGTAGCTGTGATTTAAATAACATTCACTGGTAACTATGTGCTATTTTAACGTGAGGAAATGTCTCTGTTCACACAGTGATATATTGGCTTAAACCAGGTGGAGGCTGAGAGTTACAGGAACAGAACCAAGCTACCTGTGCCACTTCCTCAAAGTCCTCGTGCCGTTTCTGCAGAGCTCTGGCTCGGTGGAGGGACTTTCCCACGCCCGTGTGTTTGCTGAGGAAGGCCTCGCCGTGGTTTTCTATCCAGTCCAGCACCTGTGCAGAGAGAGAACACACAACCAAGAAGTGAGACAGGCACAGATAAACAGGCAACCACGAGGGGGCGCTCTAAGGCGGCAGATAAGCCACAAGTGTTGACGACAATTAAAAGTGTGTGTGAGAGAAGAGGAATGACAGAAATAATGATCAGCATTGAACAAGGCTTTGCACCGAGCCCTTCTTTTTGTCACACTCAACTCCCTGCACTCTGTCCTTCACAGCGTTAACGGATGAACAGCATCTGCATGGACATATGACCCAATTCAGTTGCCATAGCAACAGTTGCCATGTCAACACGCTCAGGAATGCCTGTGATTTTTGGACAGTAAGCAACTGTATTATCATATTGGATCATTCGATTGAGGCATGCTCATTATACTGGTTTTTCAAGCCTTTATTCTGCAGAAAAGGCTTTCATTTGAGGCTTTTATTCATTTTTCCTTTCCACTGAAACGCATGATGAGTGAAGACGCGAGGTTTCAGCAACTTGCTCAAGGACATTTAGATAGGAAACATGGCTGCTGCTGGGATCAAACCCTCTATTAAGAGTAGGATTCTTCTAACCAGTAGGCTACCCTGCTATTTTCAAATTACTGTCTAACCCTCTCAGTGCTATACTGAAAAAACTGGCAATTATGTTTGGTCCTGGAATTACCACGTGTTTGAACATATGTGCATGCATATAAACAAAAACATATATATATATATTAGGATTGTCAATGGACTGAAATATTTATTCACGATTAATCCTAAGTTAATCACACATTTTATATCTGTTCAAAATGTACCTTCAAGGTAGATTTGTCAAGTATTTAATACTCTTATCAACATGGAGTGGGCAAATATGCTGCTTTATGCAAATGTATGTGTATATTTATTATTGGAAATCAATTGACAACACAAAACAATGACAAATATTGTGCAGAAACCCTCACAGGTACTGCATTTAGCATAAAAAATATGCTCAAATCATAATATGGCAAACTCAAGCCCATCAGGCAACAAAAGCTGTCAGTGTGTCAGTGTGCTGACTTGACTTGCCCCAGGCTGTATGTGATTATCATAAAGTGGGCATGTCTGTAAAGGGGAGACTCGTGGGTACCCATAGAACCCATTTTCATTCACATATCTTGAGGTCAGAGGTCAAGGGACCCCTTTGAAAATGGCCATGCCAGTTTTTCCTCACCAAAATTTAGTGTATGTCTGTAACGTTATTTAGCCTCCTTTGCGACAAGCTAGTATGACATGGTTGGCACCAATGGATTCCTTCGATTTTTCTAGTTTCATATGATACCAGTGTCTTCACTCTAGCTTTAAAGCTAAGCCCGATACAACCTAAAAATCGCAAGTTGCGTTTATGTGTTAAAGAAATCAGTGGCGTTTAAATTAATTTGCATTAACGCGTTATTATCACGTTAACTTTGACAGCCCTAATATAAACAAAAACATATATATGTGTGTGTGTGTGTGTACCTGCTGGACGTCCTGTTGAAAGACACAGAGCTGCAGACGTTGGTGCAGCCGCACTTTGCGGTGCTGCCAGATGTTTTCCAGCTGCCTCTGGTGATGCAGCACCTCGTGGATGATGTCCAGGACGTGGTGCACTGCCTTGGAGTAGTTTGCTGATGCCGTCAGTGAATCAGCGCTGCCCGGGGTCAAAGGTCGCTGCAGCTTATCCAACAGGGCTTTGCCATCTTGGCTCACCTGAGGAAGAGTTAGAAAATAAGTTATCATGGTATTTTTTTATTTACTCACAACTACTAGACAAATGCACAACAACATTGAATCACGGCAGCAACAATAGGTACAACAAAAATGCATTACATCCTACAGTGCATTAACAAGGCAGCATTTAGGTCATGTGTTAGTTTATTGAAGCAACTACAGCTAGCAGTGACCACTTCCTTTATTCTAAGTTTAAAATCATTTAAAGAGAATAAGGGTCTAAAGTTTAAGCTCGGCCTGAAGATCATTCCAGGACCAAAGACCGAATAAACATCATCCAACCACCAACAGTCAGCAAACTGTGTGTCTGATTGCCCGGGAAAGCACACACGTTTGTCGTTATATTTAGAAACTTAAAAAGGGAAATGATAAATGAAAGAGCCACAAAGGAGGAATTAGCAAGAAGCACAATGAAAAGTTATTTTTCACACTGTGCAGTTGCAATTCCTTTAATATTGTCCGTGATCACTCACCAGGGAGGCAACTGAGGGGGTTGAATACACTTATAAGACTACTAATTGTTGACACTCACGTGTGTGTGTGTGTGTGTGTGTGTGTGTGTGTGTGTGTGTGTGTGTGTGTGTG
>CAKAKR010060927.1:0-28958 GCA_916700685.1 Adelosebastes latens | reverse complement strand
GAATACAGGGACATGATGTCCATCAGAATACAGGGACATGCTGTCCATCAGAGTACAGGGACATGATGTCCATCAGAACACAGGGACATGATGTCCATCAGAATACAGGGACATGATGTCCATCAGTATACAGGGACATGATGTCCATCAGAATACAGGGACATGATGTCCATCAGAATACAGGGACATGCTGTCCATCAGAGTACAGGGACATGATGTCCATCAGAACACAGGGACATGATGTCCATCAGAATACAGGGACATGATGTCCATCAGAATACAGGGACATGATGTCCATCAGTATACAGGGACATGATGTCCATCAGAATACAGGGACATGATGTCCATCAGTAGCGCCGCAGTTCAGCATAACAACTGTGCATTTAGTGACAAAAGCAACACATTAGTCACAGTTGTAGGTTTATATGTTATGAATAGATATAGATATAGATATAGATATAGATATCAGGACGCTTTAAGTTTGGCCCAAGCCTCCAGGAAGAGTGCCAGTCGTTGATCCTGACTTTCGTAGGGGCCAAACAACGGTACTACAACCTCCGTGTCCGTCACGTGATGCACTTGGGCCCAACAAGACTTTTCCCATAGACTTCCATTGGGAAAGAGACATCTGTAACTCAGAGGATCATTTATTTTGAGGTGAATCAACTCCCCAGTATGAACACTCTGATACTCCTGATTTAAACAAGACTCGGTCCAAACCCAGTGTCTGTCTGGACCGTATATGGTCACTATGTGAATTTGAGGTCATGTCTGTTATGTTTTGTGAAAAGTTTTTTTCCACTTATATCTTAATATTTGATTGAAAGACAACTTATAATGAAGCAAATGACATTCAATAATAGTAAATGATAACATTTATTAGTCAGCATATTATACATTTTATACAAGGTGAACATGTATTAGAATGACATACAGTATGGTTAAAAGTATTTCATTTTTTTATTAAAGCATGTGTATTATTTATTTCCTTTATTGTCATTGTAAAGGTACAACGAATTTGAGTTTGCAACTCCCCGTCACATACCCGATGCTTTAAAAGACGGTCTATAAATATATATATAGGGTACTATACAAGCGACAGCTATAAGGTTAGTGACCAGTGTTGTGTCGTATGTGCAAACTGTTCTTAAAGGGCAGTAAAAGTAAGGAGACAATCTAAAACAATATAAAAGACAATGATGAAAAATAATTAAATGCATAATAAATAGATATAGTCAGTCCGCATGTGCGAAATCATAAAACAAATAATGCAGTCAAAGGTTAAAGTGCACGGTAAAAAAAGTTAATGTAACGTACGTTAATTAACATCTCCGTTCACAAACAAGCTAACGGTTGATTATTAAATTACCATCGCAGCGCCGCTGTCTCCTAAACAAACACTAGCTGCTGCAGTTAGCAGGCTAGGCTACTACAGCAGTATCGGTCTACCAGACTGCTAGTTACCGCTAGCTACCAGTTAGCTACCAGCTGGCTACGAGCAAGCAAGCTCATGAACGCGCGGTAAACTCGTGTATGCTACATTAATGTGAACAAGCCGTGACAACAGTATGACGCAGCTTGACCCCCTGAACGAGTCATGTAACCGAGCGGACACTACTGCGCATGACGACACAGTCCAAAGACATGCAGGTTAGTGTGGGTTTGCTCCGGGTGCTCCGGTTTCCTCCCACAGTCCAAAGACATGCAGGTCAGCGTGGGTTTAATCCAGGTACTCCGGTTTCCTCCCACAGTCCAAAGACATGCAGGTTGGTGTGGGTTTACTCCGGGTGCTCCGGTTTCCTCCCACAGTCCAAAGACATGCAGGTTAGCGTGGGTTTACTCCAGGGGCTCCGGTTTCCTCCGATAGTCCAAAGACATGCAGGTTAGTATGGGTTTACTCCAGGTACTCAGGTTTCTTCCCACCGTCCAAGGACATGCAGGTTAGTGTTGGTTTGCTCCGGGTGCTCCGGTTTCCTCCCACTGTCCAAAGACATGCAGGTTAGCTTGGGTTTACTCCAGGTGCTCCGGTTTCCTCCGACAGTCCAAAGACATGCAGTTTAGCGTGGGTTTATTCCGGGTGCTCTGGTTTCTTCCCACAGTCCAAAGACCTGCAGGTTAGCTTGGGTTTACTCCGGATTCTCAGGTTTCCTCCCACAGTCCAAAGACATGCAGGTCACCGTGGGTTTACTCCAGGTACTCCGGTTTCCTCCCACAGTCCAAAGACATGCAGGTTAGAGTGGGTTTACTCCAGTTGCTCCGGTTTCCTCCCACATTCCAAAGACATGCAGGTTAGCGTGGGTTTACTCCAGGTGCTCCGGTTTCCTCCGACAGTCCAAAGACATGCAGGTTAGTGTGGGTTTACTCCGGGTGCTCCGGTTTCCTCCCACAGTCCAAAGACATGCAGGTTAGCGTGGGTTTACTCTGGGTGCTCCGGTTTCCTTCCACAGTCCAAAGACATGCAGGTTAGCGTGGGGTTACTCCGGTTGCTCTGGTTTCCTCCCACAGTCCAAATACATGCACGTTAGCGTGGGTTTATTCTGGGTGCTCCGGTTTCCTCCTACTGTCCAAAGACCTGCAGGTTAGCTTGGGTTTACTCCGGATTCTCAGGTTTCCTCCCACAGTCCAAAGACATGCAGGTTAGAGTGGGTTTACTCCGGGTGCTCCGGTTTCCTCCCACAGTCCAAAGACATGCAGGTTAGCGTGGGTTTCCTCCGGGCGCTCCGGTTTCCTCCCATTGTCCAAAGACATGCAGGTTCATTGTTGACTCTAAATGTCCCGTAGGTGTGAATGTGAGGGTGAATGGTGTCTGTCTCTATGTGTCAGTCCTGTGATAGTCTGGAGACCTGTCCAGGGTGAACCCCCCCGCCTTCACCCAATGTCAGCTGGGATCGGCTCCAGCCCCCCCACTGTGACCCTGAATTAGATAAACGGTTACAGATAATGGATGGACATTCTTTTAGGGTACTGGAACTAGACTAAACTGTTCTGGGGCTAGAAATCACAAACAGCAGGCTACATTAATTAAACTTTGGTATTGAGTTCACATAGCTGCTGTGGGTGTTCTCTGTCTTTAAACGTTTTATAAGAGGTGGAAGCAGGGCTTCAGCTCAGTACGGAGGGACTACGGGGTACAACGGGGCAGCAGGTGAACGCTCAAATTCACACAATGTTGCCGACTTTGTTTTGTAGATTAATAACATTACTCTGACTTTGAAAAGAAAATTTAGGAATGTTTTTTACAATTGTTTCCATTATAATGAATCTGTTTAGCATAACTACACTGACTTCTATTCACGTGTGCTTTGAGTTTAAGTTGCAAATTGTGCCAAACGAGTCCAAGTTGAAGCCACTTAAATTTTTACAAATCTATAACAAAAGTTAGTTATAGCTTGACGTGCGCAGTAGAATAGTTGTGAACCTAAAGAAGGATGATGATAAACTCTACTCAGGTTTCATATTTCACTCTTGATGCCTACTTTCACACCGGAACTTTTAAGTACTTTTACTTCATGATTGTCATGTGTTTGTATGTTTTTATTGTCTGTGCCAATGTGTTGCTCATCGTGGTTATCTGTAGTAACAGAAGCTTACATGAACCTATGTACCTTTTCCTGTGCAGCCTGTTTGTAAATGAACTGTATGGTAGTACAGGGTTGTTTCCATTCCTTCTGGTTCAGATCCTCTCTGACATTCACACTGTTGCTGCTCCGTTCTGCTTCCTGCAGATGTATTCTTTACACACTTACGGAGGTGTTGAGTATCTAAACTTAGCCGTCATGTCTTATGACCGATATCTGGCTATCTGTTGTCCTCTACAGTATAACACACGTATGACTCATAACAAGATTGCCACTCTTATTGCTCTAACATGGCTGTACCCTTTGCTTGCATGTATTTTCATCATATATTTGAATTCCCATTCGCAGCTGTGCGGGAACATCATTTACAAAGTTTACTGTGATAGTCACTCTGTTGTGAAGCTGGCCTGCTCAGAGGCCCACGTAGTTAATGCATACGGGCTCATTGCATCTTTTGGCACAATCTTTGGAGCTTTAATGTTTATTCTCTACACGTATATAAAGATCCTGATCGTGTGTTTCTCTGGCTGTAAACAGACCAGACAGAAAGCTGTCAGTACCTGCACACCTCACCTCGCTTCCCTCTTCAACTTTTCTGTCGGAGCTAGCTTTGAATTGTTACAGAGCAGGTTCGATATGAACAATGTACCCAACATGGTGCGAATATTTCTATCGTTATACTTTCTTACATGCCCGCCGCTCTTCAACCCTGTACTCTACGGCCTGAAAATGTCCAAAATCCGTGTAGTAGGTAAAAGTCTGATGTCAACTGTAGGCTATTAACCCTCTGAGAGCCACAATAGAGCCGTTTTAGTGTTTTTTAGGGGGGTCCAGGTGGTCTTTAGGGGGAGATAGCAGGTCAACAGTAGATGTCACATAGAAGTGGTGTACATCATCTGAAAGCTGGAACCTGAAGATTAATTTGAGATGCAGTTCAAATCGGTACCAGCTGAGGGAAGGAGGTGATTAATTTAGACTCTAATAGTTAGGATTTTATCATTAACCCTCGGGGGTCGACACTGTCGTACACATCAGAAAAGTACTTTAGTTACTCTTTTTAGAGTATCTCTGGAACGCTGAGGTGTAGAGACTAACTTTAACTTGCAGCTGCTTCGTCAACACCGTAACTTTCGAATTCCTTTCAGACAGTTTGTAATCAAGCTTGGAACAACAGTGTTTATTCAAAGACTTAATAAAAGTTATAAATCCAACAATGAAAGTCTTCTGTGAGCTAACTTTTAGTAGAGAAACGGACAGAAAAACGCCAGGACTTCTCTGTAAAAGAATTTAAATATCTTTTGATGTGTGTTGGTTAGAATGATCAAAAAATGGCGTAGACCCCTTAAAGAAGTTCATGAAGTCTCTACTACTGAGGGTTGTAGGAATACATGACTCCATAGAGCTGTGGCTCTCTGCTACACTGCTGAAAGCAAACCTGGGATTGTTCTGATGTTTCTCTTTTAATGATGAGTAATAAGCTGCTGTGGCATCACGGAGAGCCTTCCGTTATGTTTTAAGACTATCTTGCCAGACTAAACGAGATTCTTCCTGTTTGGTGGAACGCCATATCCTTAAAAGTTCTGCTTTAATTTGCAGGTTTGTGGGTTTTACCACGGAGCTGACTTCCTTTGTTTTATATATCTAATGATCATTGTTGGAGGGAGACTGAGATCTCAGATTTTCATTGTCAATGACTGCTTCTCTGTAATTAGGGTTCAAGCCCCGATATAATCCTCATGAATTAAATAAAACCATTCTGAGTCAGAAAAAAGCTCTCAGTCACCAGGTAGGAGCTGCAATCACTTTTTGGCAGGTGAACACTGTATTTAGGGTTCAAGCCCCAACCCCCCAGAACCCTACTGAGTTTGTGCCGGTTTGTTATTATTATTCGTTGTCTGCTGCAGTGGCGCAATTTGCCGTGAGCTGGAATGAGCTACAAACATGACACTTGGCACAATAACTGGAAATGATGTGCAAGTGCTTCTCAAGAAATATGACCCCAATCGGCCACATGGTGGCGCTGAATTTAACGCCCAAAAACGCGATTTGGGAAAGGCCACGCCCCTCACCCCGTTAGTCCGATTGACTTGACATTTGACACACATATCCAGCTCCGTGTGATCTACAAAAAAGCCTCGAGGACCACTTAAGTCCGCTTTACTTGCAGGATATGTTCACAAGAGTACCTGAAACATCCCCTGAAAGTTTAATTCAAATCGACCACTAGGGGGCGCTACAAGTAAGACTAAACTTCATAAATTGTTTGTCCAATCAATACCAAACCCACAGGATGTTTCATAACAATTTTGAACCACGTGTGTAAAACTATTTAGAAATTACTCCATTGGAGGCGCCACCAGTTCCAAAGATTTGCATGGGCCTGGCGCAAATTTCACCACAAATCAATGGGAGTTCGTCCCAGCATCACCAAACTTGATGGATATTTTTAATGAACCTGATGAAACGTCCCCAAAATGCCAAGAAATATGACTAGTGGGACTTTGAGTGTACCAGTACAGAAAGGCTGCATACATTGTAATGATGAAACAAGGTAGTGATTGGTCTCACTCCTTCTTTATACAGAATTAAACCAGGTGAAATGACTGCTTTGCTTTGTGAAGCCCAGAACCCGATCACTGCTGCTCGCGGCTTGGATTTTGGCAATTCAGCTGCTTCCCTCTGTTGAGCGAAAAAAGGCTTGAACCCGCGAACTGCCGCTTGCGGCTGTAATCTTTTCTTGTTATTATTATTATGTGACTAGTAGTTTAGTTCCTTGTCTGAGGTGGTGGAATCAGCTGATCAGAACCCTTTTTATTACGTACCTAAACAACTTTGGATCTGCCGGCTACTATCTTTCGTTTTTAGTTAGTGGTGAAGTGGAGAGATGAAAACACGCGGAGGTTAATGAGGCTGTTCTTCGTACATAGTTGTCCTCTATCAGCCATCCAGGCATGAGTGTGTTCAGCAACACGTGAGTAGAGTGTTACACTTGGTGTCTTGAGTTTATATTGATGTTGTAATGTGTTCTTGTTGTTAGCATAAAGTCGGACCATTGAAGAGCCTACAATGACGATGTCTCAGGCTAATGCTCATGTTGTGTTATAATTGAAGTGACCAGCTAATTAGCAGTTTACCTTGAGGTTATGTTAGGCTATGTTAGGTGATGTTAGGTGATGTTAGGGTGACCATATTTACAAACCCTCAAACCAGGACCCTTAAGTGTAGCGCACGTTTACACACGGCCACGTTCATGCACGCGCGGTAGTTTGAAATCAGATGGTAACTAACAGACCGGTGTAAACAGAACCTAAGCGACACATCCAACCTGGTGGATTGTCAGTACTAAACTATCTCTAAACTAGATTAAAGGGAAAAATTAAAGGGGCAGTGACCTCAATTTACTGTATTGACGATTGCTACCAAATTTTCTGTGGATCATTATTGGACCAAGCTCATCAAAAGCTGCATAAAGCTTGTTGGTATCTCGTTGCGTTTTGAAGCTGTTGACCAACAAACTTTGCAATGGGCGGAGCTTAGCAAGAAATTGGCCATAATTCATTGACCATTAGTCCAATCATCATGAATCTTGGTAAATATCTTCAGTACATGTTTGGGAATAGGCGTATAGCTGTTTTAGCTCAACCCATATAGGGGGCGCCACAAATACCATAAACTTGTACCTCAAAACCTGGTCAACAGAATTTCACCAAATTTGGTGCACATGCTCTGGGGGCAAGTATTAATCAAGATCTGAAGTGTCATATTGATCGGTGCATGTGGGCGTGGCCTATTTAGCATTTTATGCTATATTATGACTTTGCTCAATTTGCTTTGCGCTGTAACGAGCTAGAGTCATGAAACTTGGTACCATACATGGCCATGATGTCCTAATGCTTCACATAAAATATGATATCAATTGGCCACATGGTGGCGCTACAACTGACAGCCAAAGGAGTGAAAAGTTTAAAGGCCGGCCCCTCAATCCTAAAGTCTGATTGACTTGAAATTTGACACACTTGTCCAGCTGAATGTGCTCTACAAAAAAGCCTCGTGGACCACTAACGTCTGCCAACTACATTTTCCACCATTTCGAATTTTTTGAATTACACATTTTTGATTTCTCCTCCTAAACCATGAATCAAATTTATACCAAATTTTCTGTGGATCATTATTGGACCAAGCTTTTTAAAAGTTGCAGAAAGCTTGTTGCAAGCCTGAACCCGCGAACTGCCGCTTGCGGCTGTAATTATTATTGTGCATGTGACAATAAAGAACTTGAATGTGTTGCACATGTTGTCCGGTCATCATATTTATTGGTAAATTGGTAAATTTGAATGTTACACCAGCAAAAGAAACAGGCTGAAGAGGTAGGAAACATCAAAAAGGGTTTAAAATGAAATAACAACAGAATACCTTTTTTTTTAAATGACATTCAACAGCTATATACACTGTATACATTATATGAGCTTAGGTCACATGGTTGTGATTTGTGCAAACATTGGAGCAAATTAGGGCTGCAAATCGATTAAAATATTTAATCGCGAATAATTCGCAAATTAAGCGCACATTTTTATCAGTTCTAAATGAACCTCAAAGGGAGATTTAAAGTAGATTTAGTATTTAAACCTCTTATCAACATGGGAGTGGACGAATATGCTGCTTTATGCAAATTAATGTGTATATTTATTATTGTAAATCAATTAACAACACAAAACAATAACAAATATTGTATGACTTGCCCCAAACTGCACCAGTTTGCACAACCCATTTACATTCACTGATCTGGAGGTCAGAGGTCAAGGGACCCCTTTGAAAATGGACATGACAGTTTTTCCTCGCCAAAATTTAGTGTAAGTTTGGAGCGTTATTTAACCTCCTTCACTACCAGCTAGTCTGACATGGTTGGTACCGATGGATTCATCAGGTTTTATAATTTACTATGATACCAGTATCTTCACTCTAGCTTTAAAACTGAGGCCACTAATATGTAACTGCTATTTTACAAATTTCTGGGGATATTTTAACAGTTTTTTCGGAAATATTTTACTAACTTTTTTTTAATTATTATTTACTTATATTTTTGGGATATTTTACAAATATTTAATACTCATATGATACCAGTATCTTCACTATAGCTTTAAAACTGAGCCCGCTACAACCTACAAAATCACAAGTTGCGTTAAAGAAATTAGTGGCGTTAAAACTAATGTGCGCATTTATACGTTTGGAACGTTATTTCATCTGCTTCACTAGTGTGACATGGTTGGTACCGACGGATTGGACAATGGATGAGCTCGCTACAACCTCTTTAACAACACAACATGTAATGTGTGAAAGAAATCAGTTGCGTTAATATGAATTTGCATTAACGCGATATTATCACCTTAACTTTGTCATCCCTAGTGCAAATATATATGTGTGTGCAGACAAACGAGTCTAGTCGTGCAAATCCAAAGGCATTAGTAGTGTACTGGATTGTTAACTGCCTAAAACACTTAAGTTTTGTTTTTGATTTTAAGTTTCTGACAGATTTGTATCTGTCGTTTATGTAATATACATAATGTAGTATGATATGGGTATAATTGTAAATTTGATTTGACGTCTGAATTTCTCAATCTGACATGTCATGGTGCATGGTGTGATGTGCTATCGTGTGTAGCTGTGTATTGTGCGTTTTGTATGTTCTTTCTTGTATGACTGTAGTATGTTCCTTTGTTTTGACCTGCCAAGGGACTACAGATGTGAATTAGCTTAAAGCTATAATCTGGTACGGTGCATCAAATGGTGACATTTATGTTTTAAACTGTACATGGTCCCTTTTAAATAAAATTAAATAAAAAAATAAAAAAAGATGTGGGTGACCTAAATAAGTTGTAGTTTTATTGCCTAAACCTAAAGAAGTCGTAGTTTTGTTGCCTAAAACTAAAGAAGTTGTAGTTTTGTTGTCTAAACCTAAAGAAGTTGTAGTTTTGTGGCCTAAACCTATAGAAGTTGCAGTTTTATTGCCTAAACCTAAAGAAGTTGTAGTTTTGTTGCCTAAACCTGAAGAAGTCTTAGTTTTGTTGCCTAAAACTAAAGAAGTTGTAGTTTTGTTGTCTGAACCTGAAGAAGTTGTAGTTTTGTTGTTTAAACCTAAAGAAGTTGTAGTTTTGTTGTTTAAACCTAAAGAAGTTGTAGTTTTGTTGTCTAAACCTCATGAAGTTGTAGTTTTGTTGTCTGAACCTGAATAAGTTGTAGTTTTGTTGTTTAAACCTAAAGAAGTTGTAGTTTTGTTGCCTAAACCTAAAGAAGTTGTAGTTTCGTTGTCTAAACCTAAAGAAGTTACAGTTTTGTTGTTTAAACCTAAAGAAGTTGTAGTTTTGTTGCCTAAACCTAAAGAAGTTGTTTTTGTTGTCTAAACCTAAATAAGTTGTAGTTTTGTTGCCTAAACCTAAAGAAGTTGGTTTTGTTGTCTAAACCTAAATAAGTTGTAGTTTTGTTGCCTAAACCTAAAGAAGCTGGTTTTGTTGTCTAAACCTAAATAAGTTGTAGTTTTGTGGCCTAAAACTAAAGAAGTTGTAGTTTTGTTGCCTAAACCTAAAGAAGTTGTAGTTTTGTTGTCTAAACCTGAAGAAGTTGTAGTTTTGTTGCCTAAACCTAAAGAAGTTGTAGTTTTGTTGCCTAAACCTAAAGAAGTTGGTTTTGTTGTCTAAACATAAATAAGTTGTAGTTTTGTTGCCTAAACCTAAAGAAGTTGTAGTTTTGTTGCCTAAACCTAAAGAAGTTGGTTTTGTTGTCTAAACCTAAATAAGTTTTAGTTTTGTTGCCTAAACCTAAAGAAGTTGGTTTTGTTGTCTAAACCTAAATAAGTTGTAGTTTTGTGGCCTAAACCTAAAGAAGTTGGTTTTGTTGTCTAAACCTAAATAAGTTGTAATTTTATTGCCTAAACCTAAAGAAGTTGTAGTTTTGTTGCCTAAACCTGAATAAGTCGTAGTTTTGTTGCCTAAAACTAAAGAAGTTGTAGTTTTGTTGTCTAAACCTAAAGAAGTTGTAGTTTTGTGGCCTAAACCTATAGAAGTTGCAGTTTTGTTGTCTAAACCTAAAGAAGTTGTAGTTTTGTGGCCTAAACCTATAGAAGTTGCAGTTTTATTGCCTAAACCTAAAGAAGTTGTAGTTTTGTTGCCTAAACCTGAAGAAGTCGTAGTTTTGTTGCCTAAAACTAAAGAAGTTGTAGTTTTGTTGTCTGAACCTGAAGAAGTTGTAGTTTTGTTGCCTAAACCTAAAGAAGTTGTAGTTTTGTTGTCTAAACCTAAAGAAGTTGTAGTTTTGTTGTCTAAACCTAAAGAAGTTGTAGTTTTGTTGCCTAAACCTAAAGAAGTTGTAGTTTTGTTGCCTAAACCTAAAGAAGTTATAGTTTTGTTGTCAAAACCTAAAGAAACATTTTTGTTTGTGTTCAAAACGTGAAGTTTCATTCAGTTTTACGTGTTCGAACGTTTTGCCCGTGAGTTTCAATTTTACAACGTAGTAGGTGTAGTAGGCCCCTAATGACCAATATATATGGTGCTTCTAGCGACTGATAACGCCTACTTAATAGCCTGATGACCTGCTGCGGCCGTCCTCTGTCTTGAAAAGTATAAAATAATCGAAGCAGAGTTTCAGTTCAGTTAGGAGGACTCACAGTATGACTACAGCAGGATAACAGGTGAATGCTTAATAAAGCCACACAATGTCACATATGTTTTATTAGTAATATGTAACATGTGCATTATATTGAACATAATGGTACATTTGGGGCGGTTTGTTAAAATGTTTTCCATGACAATGAATCTGTTCAGTATTACTACACTGACTTATAGTCCAGTTGAACAACCCAGTCCTAGTTTAACTATTATCTTTACAAATGTATAACAAAAGTTAACATAATTATTTGTTGGTGTGCACAATGAAATAGTTATAAACCAAAGTCAGGATGAATTCTACTCAGGTTTCTTATTTCACACTTGCTGCCTATTTCGATACGGGGGGGTTTAAATACTTATATTTCATGATTGTTATGTCTTTATATGTTTTCATAGTTAGTGCTAATGCGTTGCTCATCGTGGTTATCTGTAGTAACAGAAGCTTACATGAACCTATGTACCTTTTCCTGTGCAGCCTGTTTGTAAATGAACTGTATGGTAGTACAGGGTTGTTTCCATTCCTTCTGGTTCAGCTCCTCTCCGACATTCACACTGTTGCTGCTCCGTTCTGCTTCCTGCAGGTTTATTGTGTGCATTCTTACGGAGCTGTTGAATATTTAAACTTAGCCGTCATGTCTTATGACCGATACCTGGCTATCTGTTATCCTCTACAATATAACATCCGTATGACACGGGACAAGATTGCAGCTCTTATTGCCGTAACGTGGTTATATCCTTGCTGTGCGATGGTGGTTTCGCTGTCTTTGAGTTCTCCTTTGCAGCTCTGTGGGAACATCATCCACAAAGTTTACTGTGATACCCACTCTGTTTTGAAGCTGGCCTGTTCTGACACCAATGTAATCAACATCTATGGACTCATTGCCACTTTTAGCACAATCTCTGTTTCTTTACTTGTAATTCTTTACACGTATATAAAGATCCTTAAAGTGTGTTTTTCTGGTTGTAAACAGACCAGACAGAAAGCTGTCAGTACCTGCACACCTCACCTCGCTTCCCTCTTGAACTTTTCTATTGGGGCTAGCTTTGAAATAATACAGAGCAGGTTCAATATGAGCAGTGTACCCAATGTATTGCGAATTTTTCTATCATTGTACTTTCTTACATGCCAGCCTCTCTTTAACCCTGTACTCTACGGCCTGAAAATGTCCAAAATCCGTGTCATATGTAAAAGTCTGATATCAAATGCAGACTATTGATATTAAGTTATCTAACCGGTTTCTTATTTGAATCAATTTAATCAGTTTATTTTAATGTAGAACTGTGCACTTTTTGGTAACACTCCATTTTACAGGTCCGCAACTATCATGGTAATCAGGTGATAATTAGCAAGTAACCTATCTGAAATTTCTTTGCCAAATTACACCAATATTTACCTCAACATCTATCAAATGTAACCTGGTAGCTGATGTCATGATACAGGGAGTTTATTAAGACATTAATTATCATCTATTTATCAGCAGACATGGAAATAAAGCAGATCAATTAACTTTGTATTCTTTTCCTGAAAAGGTATTAAATAAATGACCAACTATTGGGAAATAGTGGAATTTTATTATTAAATAATGTTTATAATAAAGTAATGTTTGATAAATGTTGAGGTAAATATTGGTGTAATTTGGCAGTAATTCCAAAGAAACTTCAAAGAGGTTACTTGCTAATTATCACCTGATTACCATGAAAGTTGCGGACCTGTAAAATGAAGTGTTAACCACTTTTGTATAATGTGACAAATAAAGTACATTAACTCAACTTTTCAACCTGTTCTTCCTCCTTGAATACAGGAACGTAACATCCACAATACTGTTAAGGCCTTTGGATTTGCACGACTAGATTCGTTTGTCTGCACACACATATATATTTGCACTAGGGATGTCAAAGTTAAGGTGATAATATCGCGTTAATGCAAATTCATATTAACGCAACTAATTTCTTTCACACATTACATGTTGTGTTGTTAAAGAGGTTGTAGCGAGCTCATCCATTGTCCAATCCGTCAGTACCAACCATGTCACACTAGATCGTAGTGAAGGAGGTGAAATAACGCTCCAAACGTAAATTGTAAAAAAGGGCAAATTTGTTTTAACGTCACTAATTTCTTTAACGCAACTTGTGATTTTTTAGGATGTAGTGGGCTCAGTTTTAAAGTTATAGTGAAGATACTGGTATCATATGAGTATTAAATATTAGTTAAAAAATAGTTTATATATATATAGTTATATAAGTTATCTAATCTGTTAAACTACAACTTCTTTAGGTTTAAACAACAAAACTACAACTTCTTTAGGATAAGGCGACAAAACTACAACTTCTTTGGGTTTAGGTAAAAAAAATGTACTTAGTTACGTTTGGGAAAAACATCGTGTTTTTGCATTAAAATAACTATGAACACAAAGACAACTACACATTGTTGGCTTCACATGGGATGTGAACTCTGGTCTCCTGGGTGAAAACCTTTTGTCCAGTTGTCCTTGTCCCTATCTGTAATTTCTATTTTCTGTGTAAGTACGTTTAAAAAGATGCATAAAAACCAGAGTGAAATTCTTTGTATGTATGTACTCGACAAATAAAACTGATCCTGACTGTAATCTGTTAATCCATTAAAATATGTTATCATGATTAATCTCACATTTTTGGACTGAAAATAACCAAAATCCGCATTACATGTAAAAGTGTTATGTTTGGTAGAATGTAACTTTTTACACTGTGCCTGAAATGCTTTAACTTTTCACATTTTATGTTTGCATAAAATTATATGTTTGGAAGGGCTGTCAACCGATTAAAATATTTAGTCATGATTAATCTCACATTTTTTCTATCTGTTCAAAATGTACCTTAAAGGGAGATTTGTCAAGTATTTAATCCTCTTATCAACATGGGAGTGGACAAATATGCTGCTTTATGCAAATGTATGTATATATTTATTATTGGAAATCAATGAACAACACAAAACAATGACAGATATTGATCAGAAACCCTCACAGGTACTGCATTTAGCAGAAAATATTTATTTTTATTTATTTTGTTTTTTATTTTTTATTTATCTTTATAAAACTTTATATTTATAACTTCACTAAAATTATTTTGCCAAACAGTATTACGAGTCCACACTTTCTTCCACAGGCCTTTGGAGAACCTTGCGATCTGTGCATCTAACTGTCTTATGATAGAGATCTGAGTTCTTTCCCAACCTGGACCATTTGCATCAGTATTTTCTGATTTGACTTGATTTGGATTAACGGCTACTGGTCTGTGATAATTACTACTACAACTAGTCCGACACTTTTTTATGTTACACATGCTGTTTATTGATTATGAATGACTATTGATTTCCCTTCTGCTTTTAAATACATTCAGCTTATTTCTTAATCTGCCACAACACGGTGCACACTACTGTTTCTGCAGAGCTTTATCATGTCTCTGTGTTTACAAAAGCAAAACAGATTGGAAAACAAAGTATTAGTAAATGTACTTTATTTTCAATTAATAACACAATGCACAGTTCTACATTTAAATGCTACAGGTCTGGTTAGGTGAAAGAAAACAGACTGTTGGATAATTGTTAATATTAACGCCGCAAATTTGAAATCAGACTTTTACATGTGACACGGATTTTGGACAGATTCAGGCCGTACATTACAGGATTGAAAAGAGGCTGGCATGTAAGAAAGTATAATGATAAAAAAATGCGGAACATATTGGGTACACCGTTCATGTTGAACCTGTTTTGTAATATTTCAAAACCAGCTCCAAAAGAAAAGTTAAAGATGGAAGCAAGGTGAGGTGTGCAGGTACTGACAGCTTTCTGTCTGGTCTGTTTAGAACCAGAAAAACACACTTTAAAAATCTTAATGTAAGTGTAAAGAATTAAAATTGGAACAAAGATTGTACCAAATGATGCAATGAGCCCATATGTATTAACCAAATGGGGATCTGAGCATGCCAGCTTTACAAGAGAGTAGTTGACACAGTAAACTTTGTTAATGATGTTCCCACACAGCTGTAAAGAGGAACTCAAAAGTATCATGACAACACATATAAACAAAGGGTATAGCCATGCTACAGCAATAAGCATGGCAATCTTGTTAGATGTCATACGCATGTTATATTGTAGAGGATAACAGATAGCAAGATATCTGTCATAAGACATGACGGCTAAGTTTAACAACTCTACACCTCCATAAAAAAATAAAAGGAAATTCTGCAGGAAACAAAGTGGAGCAGAAACAGTGTGAACGTCAGAGAGGATCTGAACCAGAAGGAATGGAAACAACCCTGTACTACCATACAGTTCATTTACAAACAGGCTGCACAGGAAAAGGTACATAGGTTCATGTAAGCTTCTGTTACTACAGATAACCACGATGAGCAAAAGATTAGCACTAATAATTAAAACATATAAAGACATAATAATTATAAAATGTAAGTATTTGAAAAGCCCTGTGTTAAAGTAGGCACTAAGTGTGAAATAGAAAACCTGTTTAGAGTTTATCATGATCTTCCTTTTGGATTACCACAACAATTATTGCATTCTCTTCTGTTCGATCTGTAAAAATTGAACTGGTTTAAACTTGCATTTTGGCACAATGTACAACTGAAATATCAAACACACAAAAACAGAAGTCAGAGTAGTAACATTAAACAGATTCATTATCATGGACACAACTGTAAAATACACCCCTAAATGGACCATTTCCTAATCAAAATCAATATAATGTTTTGGTCACAAGTAGCGACGCTTTCGACGAGTGAATTTGAGCATTTATCCTGCTGCAGTCATGAGCCCCTCCTTACTGAGCTGAAACTCTGCTTCGACCACTTTTAAACTTTTCAAGAGAGAGAGGACACCCACAGCAGCAGAGTGACCTCATTATGAAAGGTCCCATTGGTTGATACTCATGTTGGCTTAATGTCAGCAAGAAAAAAGTAAAGCTTGTAGAGAGCCTGCTGTTTGCAATTTTTGAAAGAAAGTTTCGTAAAAGTGAAGAAACAGAATAGCTTCCTGCAACACCCTATAAACATGGTTCAATCAATTTCTGTTATCCATCCATTAATCCACCATTTACCTACACCTGTTTGTAGTGTTCAGGATTGCATTGGATGAGTATGGGGGTGATGTGGTCGGAGGATTAGGTGCGAGTAACGATGAGAGACTGTATAGAATTGGACGTAGTCACCGGGACGTCACCCATTGGTTTGTAGACTGCCGTTTTGAAGCCTCAAGACATTTTTTGGCAACCAAAACTGTTTTAATTAACTCTGATGAAGTGAAAACCTGTGTGAAAGTGTGAAAGTTTTAAGATGAAAACACTGACAACGCCGTGGTAGCGACCTGTCAATCACAAGGTAGCCCCGTCCTAAAGCATCCCCTGCTTTATGGTCTATTTGACTCTAAATGGGACCATCATTTACTAAATTAGCATCATGCTGTATTGAAGAAGACTTGAAACTAGCGAATCTGAAATAGTTTTAAATAAGGGAATGTGCAATAACATCTTTACAAAGTGAAATAGCAGCTGGATATGCTACTTACTTTAATCTTTTTTTAGGGATGTCAAAGTTAACGCGATAATAATATAAAATCGTTTTAACGCTTGCTTAGCTTGTCGCAAAGGAGGTTAAATAACGCTCCAAACTTAAACTAAATTTTGGCGAGTAAAACTGTTATGGCATGTCATTGATTGACAGCCCTTTTTTATTATTATCATTATTGATATGTCACTTTTATTTATTGATACTCCCCTTTGACTACTTTTTAAGAAATTTCTTTTTGACTAACTGTTTTAAGAGCTACAAAGAGAGCTATAAAACATCATTGTTCCCTCTCATCAGCTTGAGAACGAGCTAACAACCACCATCTGTCAGGAGGTGAAGCTCATAGATATCAAATGACAGATAATGTGGTGTTAGAGGAGAGGACTGGTCCTCAGAAACACTTAACAAAGGCTCAAATGTTCAGGTCTTCTTGGTTTGTCCCTGCTGTTGTTGTTGTACTCAAACCTCCCAGAAGAAACCCTTACCAAAAAGAAGTTTATTCAAGCGTGCAAATAGTATACTCCTTTTAAACTTCAAATAAGAGAGTACGCTTTCAGTTTACTTTTTATATACTTATCAGAGATATACTTAACAAAAATATACTTAAGTAAACTTGGCTTATACTGACAAGATGCAGGAAAATCTAAGTATACTTGGCTTCTACCTACTTTTTGATAGAGTAGCCTATTAGAGTGTGTTTTGATATGAGTTTACTTCAATTCATCATGAAATTTCTACGTTTTTGCGTTCTCCGTTCACCGTGGAGGAATGTGAGAAAAAAATATTTTATTTATTTTTTTAATCCCACTTCAACGTATGTAATGCATAAATCATTGGTGAAGTACTATAAGTTAAAGAAAACTTACAAGTTTACTTGCAGTAAAATCTATTAAACTAGTAGTTTACTGAGTGTATAAAGTGTACTTTCATAAACTAAAAAGTGAGCTGCAAGTATATAACTAGTAAACTAACAGTATACCTATAAGTTCACTTGTAATATAGTTCACTTCATAGTATAGTTGCAGTACAAAATACAACTTAGATGTAAACTAGTTGTGTTATTAAAGTTTACTATTCTTACACTTAAAGTACACTTAAAAGTATACTTTTATCAACTAAAAAGTGGGCCAATTAAGTTCCAAGAAGTATTGAAGTAGTACACCAACAAGTATACTACTAGTACATTGATTGTAGTATACTTATTAGCCTACATAAAGTAAACTTGGGAAATAAATGTGAACTTTACTTCAGTTTACTTGATAAAATAAACTTGAGGTTAACTACTTTTTCATAAGGGAAGAAATGAAAGTTTAAGGCATTATTAAACTGTTTATTGGGTGAAAGTTGTTTCTTTCAAAGCTAATAAAGAATCACACAAACTGGACTTGACAAAGTCCAGAAACACTTCATTTTACAGGTCTGCAAATTTCATGGTAATCAGGTAGGAAAGTAAAGTTTAAGTCCAGCCTGATGTTGCCTTCGACATAACAGAATGATCCCAGTCACAGTGAGGCATACAGTTTATTAATTAAATACTGGTATCAGATCAGTACTCGGTATCGGGTGGTACTCAAAGCCAAGCTATCGGGACTGAATTGCATTCATATCGACATTATGTAAATCTATATGGTCCCTGTATTTGTAGAAGCAAAACAGTTTCAACAGTACACAACATGTCATTTTACATTATTCTCCATCCTATGGCTAAATGCACAGTATTTATAAAGCACAACAAATCAAAACAGCAAATCTCTGGGATGACCGTCAGCGTACTACATTTAAGAAAAAATGAGCTTTTTACATATGACACGGATGTTGGACATTTTCAGGCCGTATAATAAAGGGGTAAAGAGCGGCTGGCATGTTAGAAAGTATACAGATAAAACTATACGGATCATAATTGGTAAACCGTTCATATTAAATCTGCTCTGTATTATTTCAAAGAAAGCCCCGAAGGAGAAGTTGAGCAGAGAGGCGAGGTGAGGTGTGCAGGTACTGACAGCTTTCTGTCTGGTCTGTTTACTGCCAGAGAAACACACTCTGAGGATCCTCATGTAGGTGTAAAGGATCAGAGATAGAGGAATTACGATTACAACAAAAGTACCAATAAGTCCATAAATATTATTGACGGTAGTGTCAGAGCAGGCCAGTTTAACGATGGAGTAGTTATCACAGTAGACTTTGTTAATGACGTTCCCACACAGCTGTAAATGTACACTCAGAGTTATTGGAACAAAACATGCAACAGAAGCATAAAACCATGTTAGAGCAATAAGAAAAGCAATCTTATTAAATGTCATCCGTGTGTTATACTGTAGAGGATAACAGATAGCCAGATATCGGTCATAAGACATGACGGCTAAATTCAATAATTCCACACAAACATACGAATACACGATGAAGATCTGCAGGAAGCAGAGCGGAGCAGCAACAGTGTGAACGTCAGAGAGGATCTGAACCAGAAGGAATGGAAAAAACCCTGTACTACCATACAGTTCATTTACAAACAGGCTGCACAGGAAAAGGTACATAGGTTCATATAAGCTTCTGTTACTACAGATAACCACCACCAGCAACACATTGGCACTAATGATCAACACATACAAACACATGATGAGAATGAAGTAGAGATATTTAAACATCCCGGTGTGAAAGTAGGCGGTTAGTGTGAAATATGAAACCTGAGTAGAGTTTATCATCATCATCCTCACATAAACAAAATTCAGTGTAACGACGCAAAACAGATGATGTATCATTCCCTTCCTTGAAGTCTTTATAATGTTCAGATTAGAAGCCACAGTTAGTTGATGACATCCTCACATTTACCTGCTGCAGTCAGACTGAGTCCCTCCGAACTGAGCTGAAACTCTGCTTCTGCTTCTTTTAACCTTTTCAAGTCACATGACCTCACCTTGAGACGACCCACTGACGTCGCTCAGAAACAACACTGTGAAAGGTAACACCTCATTTTACAGGTCTGATATTTTCAAAGTAATTAGGTGATAATTAGCAAGTAACGCATTTGAAATTTCTTTGAAATTACCCCGACATTATATAGTATTTTTAGTATTACCAGGAAAGTAATTTTAAGTTAATTTATATGCATGATTACAAACTGATTACTGGTGAGTAGATAATAATAATAATAATAATAATTAGTTTATAACTTCTTTGAGATCTCTTGGGCGCCCACAGCAGCAAGCTGACCTCATTCATCTAATTAATGTCAGTAAAGTTATGAGTGAATACTTTATATCTGTAAAAACTAGTTTGATGTCAATCGATTAAAATATTCAATCGCACATATTTTATCTGTTCTAAATGAACCTTAAAGGGAGATTAGTCAAGTATTTAATATTCTTATCAACATGGGAGTGGACTAATATGCTGCTTTATGTAAATGTATGTATATATTATTGTAAATCAATTAACAACACAATACAATGACAGATATTGTCCAGAAACCCTCACTACAGCGCCGCAGTTCAGCATAACAATCCAGCATTTTGTGATAAAAGCACTAATTTGCCACATATGCAGGTTTACATGTTATGGATAGATATAACATATACGTTGCTACGTGTAACAGACCGTTGCTACGTATAACAGACCGTCGCTTCGTATAACGGACCGTCGCTACGTATAACGGACCGTCGCTACGTATAACGGACCGTTGCTTCGTATTACGGACCGTTGCTACGTATAACTGATCGTTGCTACGTATAACGGACCGCTGCTACGTATAACGGACCGCTGCTACGTATAACGGACCGTTGCTACGTATAACGGACCGTTGCTACGTATAACAGACCGTTGCTTCGTATAACAGATCGTTGCTACGTATAACGGACCGCTGCTACGTATACATTTTTTCGAAATGGTCGCCAAATAGGCGCTAAATCTTCCTAAATGTTGCAGAAAACTGATTTTTCTGAGTCTGTTGATTTCCAAGGAGTGTTCAGGGTGATCAGATCAGACGTCAGACAGATTTCTTTATTTTTTTAAAGGTGCTTATTAAAATATATATGGTAATTAGATAAAAACCCTGTTATTGTTAAACCCCTGTGGGATTATCACATGAACATTTCTCACGTTAGGAATCAATAACTTGTGAGTTGTTGAAGTTGACGGAGATCTCTGGACTAGAACTGAGTTTAACAGGATTCATCATAAATATCAGTCAGTTAGTGGCAAATAAAATCCATCAAAACTCCACAGAGTAATTGTTATTATTAATTTCATAAAGGTATTCAACACGAGGCTTAATACACATTTTATAGAACATGTTGACATTATCGTATATGATTCATTTGCAGCTGATCAAATCAGACACTCTTCATGTGTTTATATTCCTGTATGTCAGGTTTCTTTGTGTAAATGCATCTCATACCAGTATGATAAGAAGCGGTGCATTAATGTGAAATGGTCATGAAGATAAAATAATAATAATAATAATAATAATAATAATAATAATAATAATAATAATCAGCAGACAGCAGACAGCAGCTGCATGTTAAGGCTCTTAAAAACACTTTAGACTTTAACAACCACAAATACATTTTTAATATCTGCGAAACACTGAAATCTGCTGAGAGGTCCAGAAACACTTCATCTCACAGCTCGGCACATCTCCTGGTAATCAGGTGATGATTAGTAAGTAACCTGAATGAGATTTCTTTAGAATTACTGCCAAATTACCCCAATATTTACCTCAACATTTATCAAACATTACCCCAATATTATATAATAATTATATTCTGTTATTTCCCAAAGCAGGTAATAAATCTCCGGTAGTTTCTTTAACACATCACCAGGACAGTAAATCAAAGTTAATTAATAAACATGATTACAAACTGTTTACTGGTGAGTAGATAATAATAATAATAATAATAATAATAATAATAATAATAATAATAATAATAATAGTTTAGTTTATAATATAATAATAGTTTATAACTTCTTTGAGATCTCTTGGAAATTACATCAAAATAATTGTAGAATTATATTTTATTTCCCAATAAGCAGTTGATAATTAGCTGGTAATGTATTTTATATAATTCTACCAGTTTAATAGATTATAATGAAGCCTCCATTGTTTTACATGGACACAGTGTGGGGGGGCTGGAAGCTGCTGCTTGTGATGCTGAACAGAATCAGACTCTGGGGGTTAACAGCTCACAGCACAACCACGAACAGTTTATCACCTGCTCTGGGAAATAGCAGAATATGATCATTAAATAATGTCGAGGTAACAGGTTACTTTCTAATCATCACCTGATTACTATGAGATGTGCCGACCTGTAAGATGAGGTGTTACATAAGAGACCTACATTTTATCAAAGAGCTGATTTCTACATATGATGCGTATTTTGGACATATTCAGTCCGTACAGTAGAGGGTTGAAGAGTGGCTGGCAGGTCAGCCAGTACAACGATAAAAAGATCCTCAACATGTTGGGTAGATTGTTCATATTAAATCTGCTCTGTAATATCTCAAAACAAGCTCCACATGAGAAGTTGAGCAGAGAAGCCAGGTGAGGTGTGCAGGTACTGACAGCTTTCTGTCTGGTCTGTTTACTACCAGAGAAACACACTCTGAGGATCTTTATATACGTGTAGAAGATCAGAATCAGAGGACAAAAGATGGAGAGTGTAGAAACAATGAGTCCATAGATGTTATTGACTGTAGTGTCAGAACAGGCCAGTTTAACTATGGAGTAATTATCACAGTAGACTTTGTTAATAATGTTCCCACACAGCCGGAGAGAGGAACTCACGGACGCCATCACGAGACTCAGCAGTAACGGACAAAGCCACGTTACAGCTATCAGCACGGCGATCTTGTTAAAGGTCATACGTGTGTTGTACTGCAGAGGGTAACAGATAGCCAGATATCGGTCATAAGACATGACGGCTAAGTTTAGATACTCAACACCTCCGTAAGAATACAAACAGAAGATCTGCGGGAAGCAGAGCGGAGCAGCAACAGTGTGAACGTCAGAGAGGATCTGAACCAGAAGGAATGGAAACAACCCTGTACTACCATACAGTTCATTTACAAACAGGCTGCACAGGAAAAGGTACATAGGTTCATGTAAGGTTCTGTTACTACAGATAACCACTATGAGCAACACATTGGCACAAATAATTAAGACATATAAAGACATAGTAATTATGAAACATAAGTATTTAAAAACCCCGGTGTCAAAGTAGGCAGTTAGTGTGAAATATGAAACCTGAGTAGAGTTCATCATCATCATCTCTGTTTACTTCATAAAGAAGTCCCAACACTGTTCACAGGACACACTAACTCCACTGAGGTCCACATGTTGTTTTAAAGGGTTACACACTTATAATATTCAACCGTCACACAGTAAAGATCATTTACCCAAACTCACCATTCTCTCATTTAAAGTCTTTAACACCGAGGTTAGACAGTGTGGGAGACAGTTGGTGGCATTGTGTAACTCCTAACATTAATCTGTTTACCTGTAGTCAGACTGAGAGTCCGTCCTAACTGAACTGAGCTCTGCTTCTGCTTCTTTTAACCTTTTAAAGTCAGGAGACGCCCACACCAGTTGGTTACCACAGATTTCTAAATTATGCCTGAATAAAGGCACAATTTAGTTTCACACAAAGTAGAAAGATCATTGAAAAATTAATTAATTAATTAATGTGTCAATAGATACTATGATACCAGGATCTTCACTCTAGCTTTAGAACTGAGCCGCTACAACCTCCGAAAGATCGACTGTGTTAACGCGTTAAAGAAATTAGTGGCGTTAAAATGATTTTGCGGTAACGCGTTATTATGGCGTTAACGTTGACAGGCCTAGTAGTCACATCAGTAGTAATATTTATAAATACCTAACCTGCATGTTTTTGGACTGTGGGAGGAAACCTGAGTACCCGGAGAAAAATCACGCTAACCTGCATGTCTTTAGACTGTGGGAGGAAACCTGAGTACCCGGAGTAAACCAACACTAACTTGCATGTCTTTGGACTGTGGGAGGAAACCTGAGTACCCGGAGTAAACCAACACTAACTTGCATGTCTTTGGACTGTGGGAAGAAACCTGAGAACCCGGAGCAAACCCACTCTAACCTGCATGTCTTTGGACTGTGGGAGGAAACAGAGTACATACATAGTGTAGAGGGCACCAGGTTTGATATTCTAGTTCAGTAAAAAAACTATTTATGGAATATACGTGTATGTCTGACAGATTTGGATAATTGAATGGATCATTTTGCATGTGATGTTTAAAACGATGAAAGAATGTTTAGAAATTGTGAAGAGTTTCACTGAGAATCAACTCAATAATCCACGTGAGAGTGGTTGTTGTGCAAATTGTAAACAATTGTACCGACTCTTAAACAAAACACATGCAAAACACGTGCAATCTGATTGAATGAATGAGAAATTTGAATCTGTTGTGAACAACAAACTAATTGTTCAGAGATTTGAGTTCATTGTTTTAAAAAACATAACGTGACAAAAACTACTTAGTTAGGTTTAGGAAAAGATCGTGGTTTGGGTAATCTTTTTTAATATTACCATCACTTTGTCAACTTCATCCAGACATTTAATTTATGTTTTACTTGTTGAGATTTAGAGATATTTTTCTTTCCTGATAATCATAAATCATTAATACTCAGAGTGTTCTGTGGTGATGACGTCAGTCTGCTGGTGTGGGCGTCTCCTGACTTGAAAAGGTTAAAAGAAGCAACAGAAGCAGAGTTTCAGCTTGGAGGGACTCCCAGTCAGCGCGACAGTAGTTATCATTAATGGTGTTCTTATTTCAGACCTGCACGCCAGATTAATATTTGTCTGCAAAACACAGGTTGGTTTTGTCTGATCGGATTTGTGGGGTTCAAGAGGTTTATAAAAATGTAAAGTCAGTTTAACAACTGGTTCATCCGTCATGATAAACTCTACTCAGGTTTCATATTTCACTCTTGGTGCCTACTTTGAAACCGGGGTTTTTAAATACTTATGTTTCATAATTACTATGTCTTTATATGTGTTAATTATTAGTGCTAATCTTTTGCTCATCGTGGTTATCTGTAGTAACAGAAGCTTACATGAACCTATGTACCTTTTCCTGTGCAGCCTGTTTGTAAATGAACTGTATGGTAGTACAGGGTTGTTTCCATTCCTTCTGGTTCAGATCCTCTCTGACATTCACACTGTTGCTGCTCCGCTCTGCTTCCTGCAGATCTTCTGCGTTTATACATACGCAAGTATACAATTCAGTAACTTAGCCGTCATGTCTTATGACCGATATCTGGCCATCTGTTGTCCTCTACAGTATAACACACGTATGACACATAACAAGGTTATCATGTTTATTGCTCTAACGTGGTTATACCCTTTTATTGCTATTTATATTTTGATATCTCTGAGCGTCCCTCTCCAGCTGTGTGGGAACATTATTACCAAAGTCTACTGTGACAACTACTCTATAGTTAAACTGGCCTGTTCTGACACCAGAGTCAATAACATTTATGGGATTGTTTACACTTTTACAACAGTTATTCTTGTACTTTTAATCTTGTACACGTATATAAAGATCCTCAGAGTGTGTTTCTCTGGCTGTAAACAGACCAGACAGAAAGCTGTCAGTACCTGCACACCTCACCTCGCCTCTCTGCTCAACTTCTCCTTCGGCTGCTTCTTTGAAATAATACAGAACAGATTTAATATGAAATATGTACCAAATATGTTGCGCATTATTTTATCGTTATACTGGCTGACATGTCAACCGCTCTTTAACCCTGTTCTGTACGGACTGAAAATAACCAAAATACGCATCACATGTAAAAGTGTTCTGTTTGGTAAAATGTGACTTGTTGTGCCTGAAATGCTTTAACTTTTAACATTTAATGGTTGCATTATATTATATATTTGATAGGGCTGTCAATCAATTAAAATACATTTTAATCGCAAATTAATCACACAGTATTTATCTGTTCTAAATGAACCTTAAAAGGGAGATTTGTCAAATATTGAATCCTCTTATCAACATGGGAGTGGACAAATATGCTGCTTTTGCAAATGTATGTATATATTTATTATTGGAAATCAATTATAAAACACAAAACACTAATTTATTTATATTTATTACTAAATAAAACATGACAATATTTCAATTTTTAGAATGAACCTTATTGAACGTGGACTGTTACCAACATAAACCTTGACTAGTTTCCTAGAAAGTTATTACCAACATAAACTGGTCACATCTACTTATTAGAGTTGATGGGACATAATAAAGATTTTCATCTGTAGTTTCTTTTTATTTACCGACTTATTTACCAGTGGTAATTACAGGTAATTACCCAATAATATACTACTATGTACCATGTATTTACCGGATAAATCAACACAGTCTAACGTGGGTCGTGAAATCGTCAAGAAATTTAAACGCATATTTCCCTTTGTTTGCGTGACGTTCAGCACGACTTTCAACAACGTATTTTTCTTGTGATTTCCTACAAATGTCCAGCAACACGGGATGCACATGTCAATTTTCGCTCCTGTCTTTTTTAAATAAAACAACTTAGGTTTAAGAAAAGAATGCGGTTTGGGTTAGTGGCGTAACTTAAGTATGTACGTTACATGACAAAAACTACTTAGTTAGGTTTAAGAAAATATTGCGATTTGAGTTAAAATAACTCCGGAAGTGTTGTAACTTAAGTACAGGGGTTAAATGACAAATTAACTTAGTTAGGTTTAGTAAAAGTTGGTGGTTTGGGTTAAAATAACATCTGAAGTGGCGTAACTTAAGTATAAAAGTTAGTTGAAAAAAACTACTTAGTTAGGTTTAGGAAAAGATTTGGGTTAGGCTTTATATATCACAGGAAGTGCTGTAACCAAAGTATGGAAGTTTTGTGACAAAAACTATTTTGTAAGGTTTAGGAAATAATCATTTTTGCTCAGGGTCCCGTAGTATGTCCTGTGTAGCTATAGTATATATTGTAAATAAATATCAGAGTATATGAACGTCTACTTCTTCACAACAGCTGACAGACTCAGAACAGCCCTCTGAATCTTTTTAATATCACCACTACTCTGTCAACGTCATCCAGATATTTAATTTACTTTTTACTTGTTGAGATTTAGAGATTTTTCTTTCCTGATAATCATAAATCATTAATACTCAGAGTGTTCTGTGGTGATGACGTCAGTCTGCTGCTGTGGGCATCTCCTGACTTGAAAAGGTTAAAAGAAGCAGCAGCAGCAGAGTTTCAGCTCGGAGAGGAGGGAGCTGAAGCAGCAGATGAACTCAAACATTGTCTGAAACAGTGTTCGGTAACTTCTAACCTGAGTTTCATGTTGATTTTCAGTGAGAGAATATTGGGTTTACAGAATGTTTTTCCACTTTTCTGAACTACTGAACCCTGTTTTATTGTGTTGCTGCTGCTAAATCAGTTTAATTAGACATTTAACACGTTTTAACATCCTGTGTGAGGAGGTGTATTTATTCTGTGAGACAACAGGAGGATCGTCATGAACTCTACAAAGTTTTCATATTTCACACTTTCTCCCTTCTTTGACACCAGGCTTTTTGAGTACTTATACTTCATTATTATTATGTCTTTATATGTGTTAATTATTTGTGCTAATCTTTTGATCATCGTGGTTATCTGTAGTAACAGAAGCTTACATGAACCTATGTACCTTTTCCTGTGCAGCCTGTTTGTAAATGAACTGTATGGTAGTACAGGGTTGTTTCCATTCCTTCTGGTTCAGATCCTCTCTGACGTTCACACTGTTGCTGCTCCGCTCTGCTTCACACAGATATTCTGTGTTTATACGTATGCAAATGTAGAGTTTTGTAACTTAGCCGTCATGTCTTATGACCGATACCTGGCCATCTGTTATCCTCTACAGTATAATGTGCATATGACCTACAACAAGACAGCCGTTCTCATAGCTCTAACGTGGTTATACCCTTTTATTGCAATCGGTGTGTTGATATCACTCAGCGGCTCCTTACAGCTGTGTGGCAACATCATCAACAAAGTCTACTGTGACAACTACTCTATAGTTAAACTGGCCTGTTCTGACACTACAGTTAATAACATCTATGGGATGATTTACACAGCTGCAACAATTTGTGTTGTACTTTTAATCTTTTACACGTATATGAAGATCCTTAAAGTGTGTTTTTCTGGTAGTAAACAGACCAGACAGAAGGCTGTCAGTACCTGCACACCTCACCTGGCTTCTCTGCTCAACTTCTCCTTCGGCTGTTTCTTTGAAATAATACAGAACAGATTTAATATGAACAATCTACCCAGCATGTTGAGGATCATTTTATCGTTATACTGGCTGACCTGCCAGCCGCTCTTCAACCCTCTACTGTACGGACTGAATTTAACCAAAATACGCATCATGTGTAAAACTCTTATCTTTGACAAAATGTGAGCTCTCAGCATTAAAAACAAACAGGAAAAAAAATGAAAAGAACCAAAAGAAAATTGAAATTGTGATGATAGAAGTGTCAACAACAACGTCTATACATTTATTACATGTAAATATTTGAAGTTTTTAAAATAAAAAAACAAACAAACATGCACTATGAGATGTTTTTTTTTGTCAAATTAACAGAAACTTACTGTCAACCTTTATCCAGTAGTTGCTGTATTTCATACCACGGTCAAATTTCATGTCATTTTTAATACAACCTACTGTTAATTTCACCATGATGAAGTACAGTATTATAGTGGTATTTTTTGGCATACTGTATAATAAAATGTTCCTGTTATATATTGCGTGCTACTGTATAACCTACAGTACTGTATTTATTACAATAAACCTGTTATTTACCTGTTATTGTACTGTAACAAAATGTCGAAAATTAGTGAAATTTGAACAGTACAGTATTAACAATAACACAGAACAATGACACTACAATATAATTCAATTCAATTCAATTCAATTTATTTTTGTATAGCGTCAAATCACAACAGAAGTTATCTCAAGACGCTTTATATATAGAGCAGGTCTATGACCGTACACCATAGTTTAGAGACCCAACAGGATCCACCAAGCGCGCTGTGGCCAGGAAAAACTCCCCGATTACTGGGAAGAAACCTGGAGCAGAACCGGGCGCAGGGCGGGCGGCCATCTGCCGAGACCGGCTGGGGGGATAGATAGATAGATAG
>CAKAKR010060926.1:0-11838 GCA_916700685.1 Adelosebastes latens | reverse complement strand
TATGGTACAAAACATATGTGACGTACACATACCTAAGGAACCAATCCCGTCAATTTACAGGGTGGGGCTTTCCATATCATTAGCATAACGCTACGGCGTAACGAGGGGTGTCAGAGGAGATCAGTGTTTTGTAAGCTAAGTTTCACTATTTCATCAAAACGATGGCAGCGGCGTGTTGTGTTTACGGTTGCAAAGTTGCAAAGGGAGAAATGGTGAGCCTTCATGCTTTATTAAAGGATGTGAAAATCAGAGAGAAATGGGTGCAGTTTATTTGGAAAACTTGTAATGTCCCTGCCAGACTTCCAGAGAATACTCTGGTCATTTTCCAGAGCACTGTTTGGAAAACATACTGAACAAAACTGATACTGAAGCCTGAACGCTGTTCCATCCATTTATCCTGAGGACACAGCGAGTACGAGTGCATACTAGGGCTGCAACTAACGATTATTTTTCATTGTTGATTAATCTGTCGAATATTTTCTGGATTAATCGATTAGTTGTTGGTCTATAAAATGTCAGAAAATGGTGAATAATGTCGATCAGTGTTTCCAAAAGTCCAAGATGACGTCCTCAAATGTCTCGTTTTGTCTACAACTCAAAGACATTCAGTTTACTGTCATAGAGGAGGAAAGAAACCAGAAAATATTCACATTTAAGAAGCTGCAATCAGAGAATTTAGACTTCTTTTTCTTAAAAAATTACCGATAAATCGATTATCTAAATAGTTGGTAATGAGGTGATCTAAGCCATTTTAAGGCATTATGGGATTTTTTTTCATGGAAAAAACTTCTCAATATGTAATTTCGATGAACAGAGAAGAGTTTTTAGGGGTTTAATCGATGCCAGGAGAGAAAGTCAGCTGTGGTGTTACAGCTTACAACCAGTAGATGGAACCAAAGCACCATTAAAACTAGTGTTAGTGTTGCTAGTGTATGCATAAAGAGAGACCATGACTGGACATCTTGCATAGTGCAACTGGTCTTCATTTAGAAGCAAAAACTCTCTTCAAGCACTAAAGAAAAGAGTGAGAGACAATTAAACAGGCAGTAGCTCATAGTTCTGGATCATGACATGGAATTCATTCAGTTTTCATTCATACATTTGGATCCAAGACGTTTGCATTTATTATCCCAACTTTCACTCTGCAAACACACAGTAGGCTTGAGGCAGCTTGGATACTATACTGTATATATAAATGTCATTGATCTGAGTGTGCAGAAGAGCATTTTCAGTCAGGATTAAACTGGTTTTGAAATGTCCCCCTACCTCCGATGTCCCCGTTATGAGCTCGGCCCAGCTCTGCCACTGTGGACACCGGTCCCTCTCCTGGAACGTCGTCTCTTTGGACGTCCAGCAGCAGTGCTCGTGGTTGAACCAGAAACCGATGAGACAAACTCCTTCCTTCATGTCCGTCAGCCAGTGGGCGGCAATGTCGATGCCGCCGGCCAGAGCACCTGGATGAGGATGAAGGATGAGTTCAGGACAACATTAAGTGGTGGGCAGCGTTTCACCGCATCCAAACACAGAGGTTTATTTTATAGGTCGGTTGTGCCTCTGTGGTTGGAGGTGTGTTAATGTGCATCCTTGTGTTCTGTGTCTAAACTTTTTGGCTTGCCAACATGATAAATATTCATTTCCTTTAGAAATATGTCACCCTGCTGCCTATTTCCAGCGCAATGTTAGTGCTATTTTGTAGCTCTACACCTGCTGTCTGTCACCACAGCGGAATTCACTTTCAGCTGAAGCAGGCAGCACAGAAACGAGAGGAAAGGTATGAACGGCATCGGCCTTGACTCGTCCGAGTGCGGCACATTGATTGAAAATCAACCAGAGAGACATTCAGAGCACAGTAACGTAGTTAGCGTATCTGATGTCGTCCTCCGGCTGTAAGAGACTAGTTTTGTTTGAACTGGTCCGCTGTGAAGCTAGCGCTAATGGGAGGACTTTCTGGGATTTCTCGTAAAATAAAAAGCCGTTTTATTTCTGGTAAAAAACTGAAAAAAACGCAGAATTACAACCACAGCGTACTTTTTGCGTCAACTCCAGATGTCCGACCTGATTTTTTGGGCATGTTTGGGCAACATGTTGAGAAAACAGCTTAGGTAAGGACGGGACATGTAATTTTTAATTCATCTATTACATATGAAATGGCCAGATATGACTATTCTTTTTAGGGCTGCCCCCATATAGACGATCAGTCGACTAATCGATCATTTTGGTCTTTAGTCGATTAGTTGTTTTTTATGTTTTTTCATGCTGAATGTCTTATTTCCAAGAAACTTCTGAGCACATCTCTGGTAAACCTTTGTGGGATTCTTTGTGGAAAAACTCAGTTTTACAGATCTGTCGATTAGTCAACGGTTATGCTTTCTGCAAGGACGGTCGCATGACAGACATGACGGACATGACGGACATGACGGACATGAGCTGACGAGGAATCGTGACGAGGAACCGTGACGAGGAATCGTGACGAGGAACCGTGATGAGGAACCGTTTCTTTCAGCATTGGACGCTTGATGTGCTGCCACTATACACTCGGCACCTGATTGGACGAACGCTTTCCCTCCGTGGGCTGCTGCTCCCAGCTTTCAAACCAGAACCAACATGGCGGCTCGTTTGTAAACTTTCTTCTCTTATTTCACGAAAATAGTTCACCGAAATGAGTTTCTGAAAACATTTTATGCGAGAAAAAAGTCTTTATTTTGGATTGACAACGGTTAGTTTAAAAGTTTCTCGGGAGTTTCCAGAGACGGCGTGTTGCGTCGGACGCTCATGATTTGCATAAAGTAGCCTAGATCTCGACTTTATGCAAATGAGGAGCGGCCAACGTGACGGTCCGTCTCTCGAATTGCGCCGCCACGCTACCAGAATGCATTGCACGGCTGCTGACATAGACGATGAGTGGGAAGCGTGGAAAGGACGGAGCCTGTGGTTGAGGACAGCCCTACTATAGATCCAATCTAGCTCAAATGATTAAAAACAGCAGCAGTGGGTCTGCTTGCTACATTGCTCACTGCACCGATTAGTGCCAGGTGTCTGAGTGTTAGATAAACTGTACACCAGATATAAACAACAGTTCTATTGGTTCGTCCCAGTGTAGGAGGATCATTTTGTCCCCACACATAAGCTGCATAGTGAACATCAACTCATCGTGCTGTTAATCTCAATGCTGTGCAGATAGGTGGGGTTTTATTTCCTGTGGCTTTTCTGCTGAAACTTGACACCTAAATGCAAACTAGGTGAGAGGAATTTGGTTTCTGGTGTCTAAAGCATTAAAATACCTTATAAAAAATGTGTTTTTTGCATTTTAATTTGCATGATTTACTGTCAAGTTGATTAAAGTCCATGTGCATTAAACAGTGTGATGAATGAGTCCAGACCATATGTGAAATAAATAGAGAGCTCTACCTGACATGAGTCCCACCAGCAGCATGAGCAACCATCCAGAGAAGGCATCACTGACGCTGTGCAGCAGAGCCACCGTCGACTCTCTGCTCTTATTGGTGATCTGTTGACACGGGGACGAGGAGATCGATATGAGAAACTCATTAACATCATCATTTTATTATTTGGTTTCATATCCTATATTATATTGCATTACATATGGTATCAGCGACTTGATATTCATGTTGCTGCTTCACTGCTAAAACACAAGTAATGTACTTTTATTTTGCACAGTTTCAGTCTGTTTCGGGTGCTTTAACACTTGAATTTCCTCCTGGAGATCATAAAGCGTTATCTTAGCGAATCGACAAACTATGTAGGAAAACCACGACCACCAGCAGCTACGATCGAGAGCAAACTATAACCTCAATGTTTCAGTCTCTGTGTGTGAATGTGTGGAGCTATAAATATAAAGCAGGGCGTAGAGAAAGATGTTCTTATAAACTGACACCCAGAGAGCATTCTGTACTTTATATTACAGGTATGACAGTAAACACTTCTTTGTATTGAATAATGGTGATCTATTTAAGGTCTTTCCCCTCCTTCTTCGTACCTCTCTGTGTCTGTCGCGGTCCTTGCTCTTCTCTCGGACCCAGTCGATGGTGTTGAAGTCTTCGTAGGTGCCCAGTCCGGGCAGCGGGTCCTCCAGCGGGTCCACCAGTTTAGTGGGGCCGTTACCGTTCATACCGGCTGCTCTGCTGCTGCTGCTGCTCTGCTCATCATCATAACCTCCTGGGAGGGAGGGAGGGAAGGAGGGACAGGGAGCGAGAGAGAGGAGAGGGGAGCACATATTAACATCCTCACACACAAACACCAGCCTCTCGCTTGCTACCACATTGTTCTTGCCTTGTCATTTTGTTCTATTGTTTTCCACCATGCTGTATTCTAATTCTGTCATTGAAATATTTGGTTTGTGACTTGGATGTGCTTTGTGTGGTCAGAAGAGGTCATACTAGGTGAATGAACAAGACAAGCCTGTGAACTCCTTCACACACAGTGAACTCCAGCGGTGTTTCTTAGCGTGAACTCATTTCACCATGTGTCAACATACTGTATGCTCTTAAGTAACATCTACTCCAATGTCCACAATCTGCACAATAACAGCCAGGAGCATAGCTGGAGGGTAAAAGCCCTGCAGTGTTCAATGTGACGTAGCAACATACTACTTTATTTCACTTTACTTTGAGCTAGGGATGTCAATAATTAACCGTTTAACCGTTAACCGACATTAAGCATTTTAACCGATTAACGCTATCGGTTAAAACAGTTAAAAGAAATGTTAATAATGAACTCAAAAGCTGAGCGGCTCAGAGGAGCGGCTCGTCTCTTTAAGGAGAAAAGCTGGTCCACCTTAACAGCCCACCTTAAGAGGCGGAGCCGGAGTTGCAGGATACAGGAAGTCGGCTCCGGTCTCTGAGTGGAGTGGAGGAGTTGTAGTTTCGTAGCATTTATTCACCGACAAATAAACTGTAGACACACTGCTACACCTACGTTCACAGCTAGAACGCCACCAACAACCTCACACTCACCACCAACACACACACACGGTCTGATGGAAACTCACTAAAGTTACACAGACTACGTGTGCGGCGGCGAGCACGAAGCCTCCGGCAATGCTAGAGCTGCTAACGTAGCACAAACACACACACTGTTTGTTGGACACTCGCTAAAGTTAATCCGGGCAGACACACAGCTGACAACCTGCTAAACTAAACTAAATGTGACTTTTACTGGGAAAGTGGCTGCATGTCCGCGACACTACACGCAGCATCGTAGCTGCTAAGTTAACGCTCCCAGACGCTGAACTGGAGACTCCCGTCAACCAATATCTGTTGTGCTCCTGCAGCTGGTACGAGGCACAAATCTTGTCGGTTAACGGTTAATAAACGGTTAACGAGGGTCGGTTATCGGTTAAGAACATTTTTCAAAATGAGCATCCCTAGTTTGAGCCTCAGCAGTGTGGCGAAAAATGTAGGAAAAATGTTAGGAAACATTAGTTTACCATTATTTCACTCAGATTATCTAGAGACTGTTTTATACGATGTTCAGGAATGTTGACCAATAACACGAGCTGAGGTTATGACCTGCATGGACGCTGCATGCAAGGATCATTTGTCCATTTGGAAGTTTAGGATTGGATGAAAAGTGTTTTTGCTTTTGGCTAAGAGGCAATATTATTGTGGTTCTTTGTTCTCTGAAGTACTAGACGTATATTGTACTGTGGAAAAGAGTCCATAAGATGCCCTGCCTGACTTCTGATACAATCAGCTTTAAACTTTAACCCTCACAGTGTTTTGTGCATTATTTCATGGATATTAATTTACAGTTTCCACAACAAGGGGAAAAGTCTTAGAGTTAATAAAATCAAAAGGGTTTTGAGCATGAATTTCAGGTCAGTCTGTAGGGACTTGGCCTGAGAACCGGAAGGTCGCTGGTTCAAGTCCGCGCGGACCAAGTACGGACTGTGAATTGGTAGCTGGAGAGGTGCCAGTTCACCTCTTGGGCACTGCCAAGGTGCCCTTGAGCAAGGCACCGTACCCCAAAATGCTGTATATAGTAGCTGCCCACTGTTCCTAACACTAGGAGGGGTTAAATGCAGAGAGTAAATTCCCCTGTGTGCTGTGCTGGGTACAATGTGTGACAATAAAAGATGATTTACATTTTAAAAAACAATAATTCTCTATGGACCATGCATATGAACTTTGGTGCTAGATGTGAGATCATATTTGGCTCCAAAATCCTAGTACAGCATCCTCTGGAGTCTTTGAGTTAGTCGTAGTTGTCAAGATATCAACTAGGGTTGACTGTGACAGTATATAATGTGCAACGGTAGAAATGTGTCCACCGGTTTCGTGATTCTCTAGTGATCTTGCGATATCACAAGCTCGCAAATCCAGCTACCTTGCAAGGTAGTGTCAGGCTGGTATTTATCCTTAAAACCTGTAACACTTGAAACCATTTAAACTCAGGAAACTTAAAACTTCCATTTTGAAAGAAGTCTTTTGTTTTTAACTCAACTGTTGTCCCATGTGAGGTTGTCTTTGTTTGTATGGAAGTTCCAAATAAGGAAATAATCAAATGTGATTTAGTACGATATGGTTATTTTACACCATTTCTTAATTGAATTCACAGAACAAATACTGTGTCATGATATATACCGTTGCTGTGATATAAAAGGACCTACACAGTAATAGAAGGTTGGGGCCATATTGCCCACCCCTAATATCAAAGTGTTGGATGGACACATGGACCATCTGACTGCTAGATAATAGGGGGGGGGGGAATCACTAACTTATAGTTTGAAGTTGATCTTTCAATATCTAAAATCAACATAATTTACAGAATTAATCTCTTTACAAGAACATTTGCTGTCCTCCAAAGATGGATACATCAGCAGCAGCAATCTGGATGCATGAACACTCATGCACAAGCCTTGAAGAAGTGCTAGCAGTAGCAAACCCACTATTATTGCTGACTATTGTTACCGAGCAAAGAAAATGGGCACAAAGGAGCAACAGAAAATGTGTATTGTAACCTGCTGTTGTAATATTGATAACACTTCTCCTGACAACACTGTATTAGTGAGTGTTTGAGGCAAAGACACACAAAGCTATGAGATCGTCTTCAGCTGCATTTGGCTCACAACAAAAGAGCTTTGAGTACGTGGCAGCGTCTCAGCTACACACAGCAACAACTAGCACACAACCGCGACCAATGAGAAACAGCTCCGGACGGAAACAGGAAACCACGCAGGAAGTTGTGATTTACGCTGTATGGAAGCAACCTACAACGGAGCTGCGACGGGTCATTATGGGAGCAAACCAATCGCCTGAGCCAAAATAAAAATGGGCTTTCATTGGAGTATTAAAGGAAGACATAATATGAATGTAGATGATGATGATCATGTAGATGATGGTGCAGGTGGTGCTTCCTGTCTGCGTCAGGAAACAGAAACTGACGGGAGATCTACATGCAAACGAACATGCAGGATGGTCACGCAGGCATGTTTTCTCACTTTAACATTATTTCATCTCATATTTCAGAAAGATCACCATTCAATTATTGCCTGTGTTATAGTGTCAGTGTAAAGTTTGCAGGAAGAGACCATAATACCATATTTCAAACACAACAATGGCTGCTCACACATTCAGGATTCCTTCACACTTTCCATTATGTAATAGTAAAATCTTAATCTACACCATCGTTGCTTCACAAACACCAGCCACATTTCTAACATGACAATGGGGGAGGAGAACAAAAGGAGCTTTAATACACCTGAGCTGACAAGTTAGACTGGTTTTAAACACTTCAAGAATGTCTCTCTCTTTCTGCCTCTCCGTCACCGTGACACCAACAAACAAGAACACCTGTCAAATACAAGCCACCCCACTGGAAAAGGCCACTTCAAAAATAAGTAGAGTAAAAAACAAAACAAAAAAATTAATACAAAGTGTTTTTTGCTTGGAACAAGTGAAAATTCACTTGGTAAGATTTCTTTGATTAAGGTGTATTATTTAGGCCTTTCAAGATAAAAAGAGATCTTGAAATTAGCTGGGGTAACTCATTTTCAGCTATATTTCACAAGTATTAGGAAGTGCCGGTGCTCAAAAGTCATATTTTTACACTTAAAGCTTCAGTAGGCAACAATTTATTTGGCATCATTGGGCAAAAAAATCCCATAATAACCTTTCAGCATATTGTAATTCAAGTGTTCTGATAGAAAACTAGACTTCTGCTCCTCCTCATGGCTCTGTTTTCAGACTTTAGAACATCTAGCCCGTGACGGGAGACTTTGACCAATCACAGGTCATTTCATTGAGAGAGAGCGTTCCTATTGGCTGCGCTCCGGCTGGTGGGCGGTGCTTGGTATTTCCTCAACAGATCTCAACATGGCTGCCGGGTCACAAACTTTCTCATTTTACAGCTAAACCGTGCACTACAAGATGATTCTGAGAACATGTGAGGAGAGAAATAGGCATTACAGTAACACAATATTGATTCATATTTGATCAGCGCTGCCTAGTTTGACCGTTTGATCAGAGTTGGTGAGTGATTGACAGCTGCTCAGAGACAGCAGACTCCAGATCAGCTCTGATTGGTTGTCTTCCTCCAGTCTGTGAAATCTTGCAGATGCCGTTAGGAGCACCGGAGGACACCGGAGGACACCAGAGGACACCGGAGGACACAGAGGAACATGATTTTTTTCAGATTACCTATCTCATGTACTCTTTTACATTTTATAAAAATAACTTTTTTTAATCATATTTGCTCCATTTCTGCCCACTGCAGCTTTAACAAGATATTCATGATGCTAAAAACAAGTCCATATATCTCACTGAAATGTTACTTGTCAGGTGTTTGCGTCCTATTAAGTGACTAGTAATTGGACAAATATATACTTGCTACGCTTTTGCAGCTAATAAACAGCTAAATTACATTAAACTTTAAAAAAAAAATGTACAGCATCTTTAAAAGGATAAAAGCAAGGTGAAAGTACTGCTGAAAAAACAGCTACTGGGAATACATGTGTACATTTATATTACTGCTTCACTTTGTTATTTCTGCAGATTCACTAGCCAAACACAAATGAGGTTCCATGACTGGGAGATATCGAAACACTTTCAAACAGTGATTTAAATATATCAGAAAGGGGACAGGGAAGTCAGACTGCACCAAAAAGCAAAACAAATAGCACCAGTTCCACATGAATTAACTTCTGAACAAACAACTGTTTATGTGTGAGTATATCTAACACACTTCCTCACCGGCACACTGATAGCATCTAGGGTCACTTCAGGTGGAAAAACCTGTTTATATCTTCTGCCACGTCTTTCTTACAAACTCTCTGTCTCCACTTACCATCACCGTCTACAAGGTTACAGGAGTCAGTTGATGGTAATAAAACCTAAAAAGTAACTAGATCCAGGTGTCTACAATAGCAGTCACACATTGTTTTGCTTCCTATTAGTGCAAACCATTTTGTCACTTAGCTTGTGCTAACAATTTGTTGTACTATGTGTCTGTCTACTGCCTCTCTTAAATCAATTGGCCTCGCTGTATAAATGCATGCTGGGATAAGCTGCGGACCTCTCATGACCCTGTACAGGACTGGGGTGGAACGAATGAATGTGAAATGTTTGGCTTGTTTGGGCTGCATATCCTGCACATGACCATAGGTGCTTCTCATTTTGTCATTTTTTGCCTCCTCGTCTCCTCGCTCCTCGATCCTCCGGCTGTGACCCGGAAATCGATCTCAGTCCTCCATCTTGAAGGACGTCCCAATTCATAAAATGCGCATCGAGGAGCGAGGATCGAGGAGCGAGGAGGCTTGCTGGAGGAGTTATGAGCGAGGATACACCAGTGTATCCTCCAGTGTCTCCTCCACGGAAGTTTATCACCGACCGACACGCCCCCACATTGGATATCAGTTATTGATTGGACGCTGCGCCGATCAGACTGATCTGATACATCAACATCACTGCAGTTTTATACCGGAGTGAAGACAGATCACAGATCACAGATTAAAAGATTAATAGTTTAGTTGTCTTCTGATTCACCATCTAGTTATAATCTGTGTTAACTGTAGGTGTGAACAGCAAACGGAACATGTTGATGGTGAAGTGCTGCAGCAGCAGAAGGACCTGCAGCATCTCTGCTTCACACACCGCCACTGAAGGAGTCTGACACTGAGAGGGGTTTATAAAACCTGACAAGGAACGGACCTCATTTAACTTTCTTCAATCATTAGAAAGAGTTTTCTTTTGATGATCTGTTATTTCACTCATTAACTTTTATTAAGGATACAGTTAAAGTCAGAGAGAGAAGGAGAGTCTGTCTTTTATACCTTTTACATCATTTATCCTCATTTCCATTCAGTCACGTGAGGCTGATAATTCCTGAGTGTCGGGTTTGATATGCGTTACATCATTTCACTTTTCCCTCAAACATTCAGCCTAATACATAACTTCTACTATCAGAATATCTATAACTACAGACGCTAATAATGAATAAATAATATAAAGACATTGTGCCAGTAGAGATGGTTCCTGGTCCTCTAAGCAGGACTCAGTAGAAATACAGACTGCAGCTGTTATTCATGTGCAGGTGTTTGTTAAACAGAGAGAAAACACTGCTGCTCTGATAACTCTGTTTCTTTATTAGTATTAGATCAGTTCAGACATAAACAGCTGTTAAAGCCGACTGACAGCTGATCCAGCTGTGATCAGCTGCTGCTGTCATCAGAAACGGACGTCACTTCACGTGAAGCTTCAGAGGAAAGGACGTCTCATGTCTCTAAAAACATATTTCCTCGTTTCCTCTCTCCTCGAGTCTTTTCCTCGCCTCCTCCGCTCGCATCTCCCGTGGGCGGGACTAAGACGCGAGGAGAGGAGTCGAGGAGAGGAGTCAAGCCGTATAAAAGAACAAATGGGAAAGACCCTTAGTTTCACTTTCTGTTGACTGTAAACGGGGTTATTATTGTATGTGCGCACTTAGAGCAGAAATACGATTTAGACTGTTTTTTATTTTATATTTTGTTTAAATAATTGACAGCTACCTTCAGCAAACGGCTGATAGTAACGTTGATGGATCCAGGTTATTGAAGTAAATCATCTATCGTGTGATTAGATCAGTTTTAAGGTCTCTTTCTCAGTTTCCTGTCAACATCTTCTCTCCAGTACTGAAGAGTTTAGCTCGTCTACACAACAAAAGGTTTGTATCCTGATCTCTCACAAGGCATTTCAATACAACAACAGAGGAGAAAAAAATAGATCAACAAATCCATCGGATAAATCTGTCTGTTTTGTGTCATGTTTTTGTGCAGGTGAAGTCATGTCACGTTTACTGAGGGAAATAAAACACCAGAACAAATATGCAGCTGTTGTGTTGGAAAGTAAGTGACTGTTTTTAGAGAGTTTAGTGAAAATAAACCACAAACATAGTAGTCTCAGTTTTATAAACACAGACGACTGTTAAACTGTCACAGTGATTAAAATATTTAATCGTGATTATTCACAAATTAATCACATCATCAAAATGTTCCTTAAAGGGAGATTTGTCAAGTGTTTAATACTCTTATGGCAGTGGGCAAATATGCTTGCTTTATGCAAATGTATATATATATCTCTTATTGGAAATCAATTAACAACACAAAACAATGACAAATGTTGTCCAGAAACCCTCACAGGTACTGCATTTAGCATAAAAAATATGCTCAAATCATAACATGGCAAACTGCAGCCCAACAGACAACAACAGCTGTCAGTGTGTCAGTGTGCTGACTTGACTATGACTTGCCCTAAACTGCATGTTATTATCATTAAAGTGGGCATGTCATGTAAAGGGGAGACTCGTGGGTACCCATAGACCCCATTTACATTCACATATCTTGTGGTC
>CAKAKR010060925.1:21896-64469 GCA_916700685.1 Adelosebastes latens | reverse complement strand
AAACCAAAACAAATTGCCTAGCACCATGTTGAACATGGCAGTTTGATAGAAACTTGATTCTTAGACCTGTTATTCTTTTTACTTGTCATAAAGCAGGTCCTCTTGTTTAATAATGTAAGTGAGTTTAAGGGTGACAGATGTAGCCAAAAGTTAAAGGGCCTCATGTTCTGGAATGACTGACACTCAAAACATCTCGTTTTTGCTCATTTTTGTTCACAAAGACACTGACTTTCGTTCGGCTCACTTTTTTTTTTTTTTTTAAATCCAGAAATTGAATTGTATTTGTTATATAGAAAATACAGGCCAAAGCCATATTTAAAAATTAATAATGCTATTTTTTTTTATTCCATTACTTTAATGACTCTGTCCTCTTGTTGCAGTAAATAGAACACAGTTTTGTTGCATGAGAATACATCAAATTTAACTCCTTTAAGTATATTTTAAGTGAAACAAACGATACTGTTGCACATTACTATGTCACAATTACAGGCCCCACAAAAACACTGACATAACAGATGACTGGCAGTGGCCTCAGGGGCACGTGTGTGTGTGTGTGTGTGTGTGTGTGTGTATGTGCTTGTTTACAGTAGTGTGAGCACATGATTTAGGGAAACGAAAGAGCTGGCTTTGCTCTTCTGGCCTCCACAAAGCCTGGCGCTCATCACTGATCATTGTTCATGTTCAGACAAGAGGCAGCTCCGTCTCATTTGACCCGTGGCTGTGGCTAGACTGGCAGGCACATGAGGAGAAAGAGAGGAGTGTGTAGTGTGTGTGTGTGTGTGTGTGTGTGTGTGTGAGAGAAACTGAGAAAGAGAGAGTGAAAGGGGTAAAGGGAAGGAGGTGGGGGCAGGGCAGAGTCACAATGCCCCTTTAAACCCACAGAGAACTGTGAGAGTGGGACAGAAATGACTAGTGAGCCCCAATGAGACAGTGGCAGGGGGGGTTGTGAGGGGAGGATGACCAAAAACCCTTTGAGCGTCCTTTGCTGAGCTTGCATTTTGCGAGAGCAGACAGACAATGGACAGAGATCTCATGTCTGTGCAGGCTGAAAAGGAAAGAGCTCAAATATACACACCCACGTCACACACTAGCTCTCTCTCACCATCAGAAACACATCCACCCACAGTGTTGTTCCCCCTCTCTGCTACACCACAGACTGCGTAGAAAACACACCACCTCAAACAGAAGTCGTGTGTGTTTACTGTAATGGGAGTGACATATATGAGCCAGTTCTGCTCATCAGTTTGTTCAAATGTCCTGGTAACAAAAAGTCACAATATCCTAAAACACAAATAAGAGAAATAATATATGATAGGGATTTACTGAAGCTCCAGCGGCGTGCTTTATTGTTTGCATTAAAGCTGAAGTAGGCGACATTGGAGCAAATATGATTTTAAAAAGTTAGTTTTATAAAACGGTCGCTATATCCTGACAGTAGTGCACAAAACAGGTAACCTGAAAAAAAATCATGTGCCTCGGTGACCTCCGGTGTCCTACGGTGTCCTACGGTGCTCTTAACGGCATCTGCAAGATTTCACTGCTTGTTGTCCTTGCGATGTGTTTGTTAACGTTGTCAGAAATGCCGGAGGCCATGGAAGTTTTTTCGATTTTTCGGTGCATAATAAGTCGTATATTGTTTTTCTTCGTAATTTAAGGATATGTCTGAGAAAAATGTTGATATTCCCAACGGCTTCATCTTTCTCCTCTGTCATTATGCCTTTGCATTTACTGCATTATGTTACCCACTTGCTAGCTTGCTAAATTGTTAGCCACTTGAACGCTAAGCATATTGTGTACATGACTTCCCAGGTTGTAAACACAAAGTCACGGGTTTCATTTGAAGGCACCATTCGTGCTCGCTTTGCCCTCTCTCCCTGCGGGGATGGACGGGTCTCCCTGCTCTACTGTCAAACGGGGCGCACTGTCTTCAGTGCGGCTATGTCGGCAAACCCAATCAACCAGTCTTGAAACAAGGACCCCGTCTCTTTAACCATGCTTTCTGGGTCTGACTTTTTTGTTATCGTCATCATTCATATCTATACAACCAATGTGTTTATGATTAAATTGTTTACAAGAGCACAAAGTTCTTGATAGATCTAGCCTCTTAATGTTGCTCTTAAATTGCACCAGATTGATTTGTTTTCTAAATGCATGATGTTTCCAAAGTCAATGAGTATTTGTGTGAAATAATCGTGATCTCAATATTGACTAAAATAATCAGGATTATGATTTTTGCCATAATCGAGCTGCCGTAACACACACATTCAATAAGTTGCTAATAGAGCTACGGGTGTACACACACTCATCATGACTCACCTGTGGGGCTCCGGGTGTATCCAGGACCAGATCAGGCAGCTCTAGGAGCAGTTTGTCAAAGGAGCTTTCCATGTCGCTGTGGGACAGCACCGGTCCACACAGGTCAACCAGCAGCCTGGAGGTGAGCTCCCGGTGGCTGGCCTTGGCCTCCAGGGCCAGCGACACAGCCAGCGAGGGCACCTCGCTCCGCATGGGTCCCAGGTTCAGTTCTGCAAGAAGCTCCTGGATGTGGAGAGAGACGTTATCTTGGTTTATGATTCTGTTCAAATCTTTCAGGACGTTCTATGTAGATTTTTGTTTCTGTCACACGCATGAGCATGTGTTTACCAATACATGGCTGTTTCCTGCACACTTACCGCTACTTCATTTGTGTCTCCATGTTCAAAGTATTCCTGCACTATGGGGGTGACCGTCTTCTCAAAGTCCCTCTCCTCCAGCGGGGGAACCACAGTCTCATACACACAGTTTTCCTGTCGAAACACAATCACATCCCAGGTCTATTGTTTGAGATTAAATAAGGATGAGCTGCCATACATGCTGGTATTTTTGTCAGGCATTAACATTTACAGTAAATGACTCACTAGTACAGTTTTTGGTATTTATAGGACAGTTTAACAGTATATGACATTTGTTATTTTATCCACCGTACAGACAAATAATAGGAAAAACGCACAGTATGATGCAAGTTCGTACAGCAACGATGAAACTACACCTTCAACAATGACCACATAACAACAAAGTCTCAACAAAAATTACACATTATGAGCTCCACATAATGTTTTTTATTGCAGGCTGTGCATTGGATTGAATTAGAGTTTCATGATTATAAAACAGGAAACTAAAATCACGTCAACAGCAGAGCTTGGCCAACAATAACATGCCTTGTGTATTATTGTGTATTCCATTTTTTGCTATTCCAAACACTTGCATGATAAAGATGTACAATGTTAACTCCACAGTCAGTACCTGAGCTTCGTCATAGTTGGGGTCTTTCTGATCTACCTCCTCCGGTTCATAAACTTCACCAGATCGACCCCACACACCTTTTCCTCCAGCCCCACCTGCGGACAAAGGTCAGTGACAATGTTAGACGTGATATCTGATAACATCACAATCACTCATTTTAAAGCAATCTGGTAAAAAAGCAAGGCCATGTGCAGTGTCATTTTCAAAAGATTTAGTGGCACACATTTCTGGGTTACATGAAACATGAGTTGTTTTGTAAAAAAAACAAAAAACAAGCTTTTACTTTTATCTAACAATTCCCAATTCGTTTACTATAGAAAGAAAGTTAAGCTGCAGCTTTTGGGAGCATCAGGTTCTCTGAACATGATGCCCCTGAAATATAACTGCTGAAGAACTCCTTCACAGCCTTTTCAAAGCAGACACCATAAGAAGGTGGGGTGGGGAGGGTTACAGAGCATGAGGTCATGTCTCAAAATATTGAGACGTCAGAAACAGAAAGGTGATGCTGACCTATAGCAGGGAATCTCAAGGGTTTTTGTAACATTTAACAGATTAAATCTCATGAGCAATTTAGGGTCAAACACCCACTGTATGGTGCTAGTTCCAGACAAATCTTCAGAATCCACTCACTAAGAGCCTGACCACCCCCCATGCTGTGAGAGGGCTGGTACCCCCACTGGTTATTTTGTTGTCCTCCTGACCTCCAAACATCATTGGAGACATCCAGATTGTTTTTCAAATGTGTGTGATATTTTCATTAGAGGCCTTGCAATATCAAGTCTCTTTGATTCATTTTCAAGTGTAGGTACAATTTAGAGCTGCAATGGTTAAACAATTAGTAGTCAACTATTAAATTAATTAATTTTGATAATCAATTAATCGGTAAATTTTTAAGAAAAAAAAAGTAAATATATGGTTTCTTTCCTCCTCTATGACAGTAAACTGAATATATTTGAGTTGTGGACAAAACAGGACATTTAAGGACGTCTTTTTTTTTACATTTTCTGACATTTTTTTTAGACCAAACAACTAATCGATTAATCGAGAAAATACAGATTCAACAGATTAATCACCAAATTAAAATAATAAAATAATAATTTGAGTTAGTTGCAGCCCTAGTACAGTTCTAAAGTCAAGAAGGAAAGAACAGTCAAGAAAAGTGAGATGCATTTTGACAAACGCTCAACCAGTAGGCCTTTAACTTTACACTGAGTGTGCAGGCAGTTGCTTGGTGTTTTAGTCAGAACCACACAATATATTTTAACCAATGATGCTCTATTTATTGTATGATCTCTGTACCCAAAAAAAGAAACCATAACTCATAATTCTCTTTGAGACTTCCTTATCTCACACATCTCTCGGCTATAGTTTATAACACAAGTTAGACTTCACAAAAGTCTTGTCCAGTGCGGTCAAAAAAAGTAATACTATAGTTGTTATAATAATAATAATAATAATAATATTACTAATGTTATATGGATCACTATCTGTACGTGTAATCTGTACTAATACTCATGCTATTTTTTTAAACCCAAGGACCAAACATGCTGTGATAAAATCCCTCTATCTGGGGAGGTGGCGCCTTTGTATGTGTACGCTAACAAACATCTGCTAGGTCTGAGGTCAGCACTATAACAGATTGAAGACAGTTTAAGAAGCCCAGTAGCAAGCAGCTTGTGTGACATGCTTTAAAACCTCCATTAGTCCCAACCAGTATGCGGTGTATAACATGCCACTATATTTAGCACGGCCCACATCGGTTGTGCAAAACCGTTCCACTTCAGCATTTAACACATTGCAGACACTAGTTTGCTCTCGCCAGAGACTCTGCACATCCACTGCATTTGTCTTTCAAAACTGCAATGCATGAACTTTTATTGCAGGAGAGCTCAAATAACAGGGCTCCACTGGCGTGACAGTTCTGTTATGCAACCAGAAAAACGGACAGACCTCGTGCCAAGAGAAACTCTACTTCCTCCAGTTCCACTGCCCATGGAAGGAGCAAAGAGACTAAACTGTACTGCAGTCCAAAGACTTACATCACTGAATAAGGACCAGCAGTGAGAGACAGCTGGACGATCAGAACATGATGACACTTGCTAAATTCTGATCTACTTAAACATTTGTGATGTGTCAGTGTTACTTTTAACAGTTTGGAGCCAGGGAAGGCAAGTCGGAGGAGCTATCCTTGGTTTGATGTATAAATTGGATAAAGAAAGTAAGTCATTATGCAACATCAACTGAATGCCTAATGCTGTTATCAGTAGGGTCACTCACAATAGGAAAGTACATATCTATAGCTATGACTGTGTCCTTCAGCGACACAAAAACAGATAGCAAATCTCATACACAGGGTAAACAAATGCTCCATAAACCTTATTTAAGTAACTTTACACTCAATTTTCCCTAAAATAAAAGCCAGCTGTCTCCGTAGGCACAAATGGCTGTCCAAAAGGTGAAATACTCAAAAACAATTCTGGTAAAGTTCTGCTAAACACAAAGATTATTATTTAACCTTGAATGGAAATTTACGGAAAAATGTGGTTGAGCAGATGGTAAGATAAGGTCGGCTTTTAAATGTGTGTGACCTGCTCAAAATCACCGAGCCATTTGTGTACATGTTAATTGGTTTATGGCTGCTAGATGGAGGGCCACCAGTTTATGACAAGTAGGTCGCACAGTGATGAAGGCCTTCCCTTTGAAGCACCGAACCACAGCTCTTTGATTAACTTTTACTTGCCTGTGGTAATGACCAGCAAAAGGTTATCCTTTGAAAATTAGAGAATCTGAGTCATTTGATCTCTTTGGTATCTATGCTGACCCGAATGATTCAAAGCTTTGACCGTTGCCATGGTATTCAACCTCCGAATCAGTATTTGAATGCTTCGTTTTTAATTTTTTTTAAATTTTCTATACCTAAGTATGTAATAATAATGTTTATTACACGGCTGTGTTGAATACTTGATTCTGATTGGTCAATCACGGCGTTCTACGGTTTGTTACTTCTTTATAGCAGACTGCTGCTATGTATAACAGACCGTTGCTATGGGTGCAGTTCTGATGTCGGACTCTGGCAGACAATTTTGTGTCAAATTATTGATTTCTTAACTAAGTAGCTGTGTAATAAGCGGCATAATGTACAGCTAGTGGGTCATTTTTGTGAACTAAACCCCTTCAGGGCTCCCCATCGGGGTGCGGCATCGCCCTGTCAAGGTTTATTTCACAATAATTACCGGCTCGCTGTACATTATCCCTTACATAAATCTCAAAATACCACATGAAATAATGAAAAATTCCACAACATTATTCATATTCAACATTAATTATTAGTTAGTCTCTGACAGATATCGCTGTTTGTGTATGTGTAGAGGTACGTGTGTGTACAGTAGTGCGGCCGCAGCACTGTCCCGGGCACTGAAACGGGGAGATGGAGACAGACAGACAGAAGAACATGTAATTTGACAGCCTGCTGCTCCACGAAGCTTCGAATACCTTCAAGTATTTCTCACCGAAGTTTCGAAGCTCAAAAAATGGTATTCGGGACAGCCTTATTGGTATCACAATGTTACATGATAACTTAACATTGTCATACTGTCATATTTAAAATAACTGTTCTTCTTCATCTATTGAAATGTTAAATGTTCTTACCTTTCTTTGGCAGACCTCTGCCCTTGCCCAGTCGGGACTTTCTGTCCAGCAGCTTGCTCTTAGGGCTGGTGGGTGCCACCGAGGTTCCCTTGACCACGTCCCCGTTATCGCTGAGAGAGTCCCCCCTGCCGGAGTCCCTGGAAGAGTTCTTTCTCAGCCTCCGCTTGGCCTTCGCCTTGAGACGCGCTTCGTGGATGCTGTTGCTAGACGAGGACAGCCAGTTGCCATTGATCTCATTTTTGATGTTTTTGTTGACAACCGATCCTGCGTTGTCTTCCTCTCCAGATACAAAGGAGTCACTCAGGTCCTCCGCCTCTGTTGGATTTCAAGGAAAAATAGGGGAGAGTTTATGTTGACAAACTATGAGGAAGTAGCTATTATTTGCAGAACAGATCAGGGAGATTCTTCAGCGACAGGCTGCTCCATCCAAAGTGTGTGAAGGAGCGCTATCGCAGGTCCTTCCTTCCTGCAGCTGTCAGACTCCACAACCAGCACTGCTCCCAGTAGACCACTTACACACCAAAAACTGACATTAACCTGATATTTTCAGGTGGAATTTCATTCATTCATTCATTCTCACTGTGCAATATCATTTTCCACTTGTGCAATTTTGTTAATAGGCTGTTTATTGTCAATACTGTATATATATAGCTCCTATTTTTATACTCCCTTCTATTTAAATGGTTCATATTTTGTTACACTTTGTTTAGCTCTTTTTTACTGTGTTAGTTGATGCATCTTGTTTTTTTGCACTATCCCCTTTGCTGCTGTACACTGCACATTTCCCCACTGCGGGACTAATAAAGGAATATCTTATCTTATCTTATTAGAGCTGATGCATATATTTGTCTTTGTTGTATTTATTTCAGCAGGGGGCCATGTGCAAATACAATAAACTGAGGAAAAGATGCTTTATGTCACACTGAATTATACTACAGTCAACTTCTATCTGCAGTCACCCAACAAAATGTAGGATGAGCAGCAGAATTAAATCAATGCGTAAATTCATCACAAAACCTGCAGGCAGTAAAAGAAGAAAATGAAACAAGCAACCACTTCCGCATGAAAAAGTCCCAAAGTGCCCCACACACATCACATTTAAACTGAATTTTGTTAATACAACTCTGACAATCCATTGCACAAACATGTTTGGACTGATAGATATCCCCACCCATGACAATACCCAGAGGGCACTAAAAAAAAAAACAAGTGTACAAAAATATATATAAATAAATAGATAAATAAAATAAAATAAAATAAATAAAAATAAATCATGATAAATTGTTAAGAGGTCTAGGATAGTACACCCTATCAGAATCAGAATCAGAATGATAATTATTGCCAGGTGTAAGAGGTATACACTAGGAATTTTCTTTGGTTTTGTTGGTGCAAGTCAAACAGTATAATAACAAAAGAATAGATAAAACGTTAGAATAAAATAAGAATAAAAATGTACAATTTACAAAATAAGCTATAAACAAAAATAAAAATAAAAATAAACAAAAATAAAAAATCATCTAGGGCACTGACATGCATAAAACAAGCACAAAGACATGATGCATTTATTAAATCCCACTTACCAACGGGGTTATTGTTCAGCCAGGCCTCGCAGTCAGTTGCCATGGTTTACAGTAGAAAAGAGGTTTTGCAGCAGAACAGAAGAGTGTCAAATGATACCTGCAATGTTTAAGAAGAAAACAGACATGTTGTATGCAGAAACAAGAGTTAATAACATGCACAGACATCCAGACACTCTGCAGCTCAGCAGCCTCTCATCCATTCATGCATCCATCCATTCATTCATTCAGTCTGTTGATAAACAACCACTAGCTAGTGTTAGCTTAGCTTAGCTTAGCTTTAGCATTCACTGTCAACATAAAGAGCTGCGTCAGAAGACAAAACTACAGACTACCTAACTAACTGCACATATAAACTGATTAATACTCACACATAATATCTACATATGTACAGTTTATTAACCGTGTTTATACATCTCTGACACGTGTATCTGTTGTTATTAGCAACAGTTAAAATAAACCGTTAATATATATAACTGTCTGCTAAGCTAGCTCATCTTTTAGCTTCAGTTAAAGATAAATAAAACAGTTAAATCAAAGACATTTCTTGCTCTGTCGATGTTAAATAACTTATAAATATAAATCACTGACCGTCTGTTGCGTCCAAAGCTTCAAACTCTCTGACACCACCAGTCCTCCTCCTGTTGTTGTTTTTGTTTTATCTACCCAGCAACGCGAGCACGTAGGTGTGTGTACTCGTCCTCTGATTGGCTGGGGGTGTGTCGGGGTTTTTAAACTGAGAGCCAATCAAAATGCAACACGGGATTTGTTTTCTCGCATGTTCCGTGTAGTTGATGTGGTTGATGACGTGCTGCCACCTGTCTGTGGTGCTGCTGCAGAACACCTCCTCCTATGTTAAGGGATGTTATTATCACACTCTGGTTAATTAATGATGATGATATGATAATGATTGATTGACTCTGTCTAAATGATCCTGATTTGTTCTTCTGGCCAAAGCATCTTTTCTACTTGTTGTCAATACTGTATATACTGCTCCTATTTTGTTATATTTCCTTATAGTTAATTGTTCATATTTTGTTTCACAATTTGTTTTACTGTGTTAGCTGATGCATCTTCTTTTTTGCACTATCCCCTTTGCTGCTGTACACTGCAAATTTCTCAATGGGACTAATAAAGGAATATCTTATCTTATCTTACTTCAATTTGCAATACACATCGTTTACTTTAAGTTTGCACAGAAGAGATATATCTTTAATTCTATTTTATTGTATTTTTTTTTACTTCTTCTATCTAGTGTAAAGTAGTTAGTATGTACATTTATACAGAGATTTGCAAATGCAGTGCTTTCTATCTAGTGTAAAGTATTTGGTATGTACATTTATATAGAAATTTGTAAATAGTGTTTTCTTTATAGTGTAAAGTAGTTGGTATGTACATTTATACAGAGATTTGTAAATGCAGTGCTTTCTATCTAGTGTAAAGTATTTGGTATGTACATTTATATAGAAATTTGTAAATAGTGTTTTCTTTATAGTGTAAAGTAGTTGGTATGTCTGTGGTCCTGCTGCAGAACACCTCCTCCTATGTTAAGGGATGTTATTATCACACTCTGGTTAATTAATGATGATGATATGAGAATGATTGATTGACTCTGTCTAAATGATCCTGATTTGTTCTTCTGGCCAAAGCATCTTTTCTACTTGTGCAATTTTGTTAATAGTCTCTTTATTGTCAATACAGAATAGAATATAAAGCTTTATTGTAATTGTATTAAATACAACGAGTACTACTGTATATACTGCTCCTATTGTTTATATTTCCTTATAGTTAATTGTTCATATTTTGTTTCACTTTTTTAAAAACTCTTTTTTGTTTTTTTTTACTGTGTTAGCTGATGCATCTTGTTTTTTGCACTATCCCCTTTGCTGCTGTACACTGCAAATTTCCCCACTGTGGGACTAATAAAGGAATATCTTATCTTATCTTACTTCATTTTTCAAAACATATCGTTTACTTTCAGTTTGCACAGCAGAGATATATCTTTAATTCTATTTTATTGTATTTTTTACTTCTTCTATCTAGTGTAAAGTAGTTGGTATGTACATTTATACAGAGATTTGTAAATACTGTTTTCTATATAATGTAAAGTAGTTAGTATGTACATTTATACAGAAATTTGTAAATACAGTGTTTTCTATATATAGTGTAAAGTAGTTGGTATGTACATTTATTTGTAAATACAGTGTTTTATATCTAGTGTAAAGTCTATCTATCTATCTATCTATCTATCTTAACCATATTGTTCACTTAATAATATGTTGTGTAAACCTACTGTGTGAGTAAGCAAGCAGACTGCATGAGAGTGACAGTGATTTTAATAAAAAATGCAATCATTTTGGACAGGATCAATATTAAATGTCCAAACAAACAAACATATTTAAACATCTATTTAGTTTTGGCGCACAGATGTGTTTTTTTGCCTCAACACTTGGGGGAGCTCTTTTACAACGCTCCCTCTCAAGTCCCACCAGAAACTGGTAACTTACAGAAAATGGATGGATGGATGGATGGATGGATGGATGGATGGATGGATGGATGGATGGATGGTGTACTGTACCCTGTCTGTGTCATGACTGTATTACCATTATTCACCACATAGCATACACAATATGTTAGACTCCACACAATGTTCATTTGAGGAAAAAATACCAGTTGAAACAAGTTTAAAATGTTTATTCACGTTTGTTTGCATCAAAAATCATATGAAAAGTTTGTCAAAGAAAACAACACTATCATTGATGTCACAGGATCGGTATTCACAGTATACAAAAACAGAGTCTGGCTTGATAATCCCTCTGAACAAATCACTGTAACAGGAAACACTGCATGATTAACTCTGATAAATTAAACACATGGTCCAGTTTAAGGTCTTCAATATTTAAGGCATTACAAATGTCGGCAAATATGACTGAGATTGTTTTATTAATTCAATCCAACATAAAACTTCAAGAAAATAAATAACTTTTTCATAGTTGCATCATTATCAATCCAAATGATTTACATTTTTACCTGACAGACAGATATTGTTGTGCACAAACTGGCACAAGATTAAAGAAAAACAGCAAAAAAAACCACATATAAATAAAAATGCAATGTTGTGTAATAAGCTATACACTGAAATCTATTAAATACAACAAACCTGAGAATCTGCCTCAGTTTTTTAACTGAGTAAAAACATTCCTTGGCACATATTTCAAGTCATTTTGCAGCTGTTAATATATCATTGTTGCAACATAAGCCCATACTGTAAAAATGTGTCTTCCCAGTAATTAGACATCCTTGCAAATATATTTCCATTCCAAAACTAGAAGTACCACCTCGCCGTTGTATGCCTCCGCCTAACAGACACGTTGCAGTTTACATCCATGTCTGTCCAAAATGTCATCACTACGTCATTTTATCCTGTTAGACATTTGTGTGAAATTGTCATAATTAGCATATGAATTCTTGAGTTATGGCCAAAAACATGTTTTGTGAGATCATAGTGACCTTTGACCTTTGACTACCAAATTCTATTCAGTTCATCCTTGAGTCCAGGTGGACGTTTGTGCCACATTTGGAGAAATTCCCTCAAGGCGTTCCTGAGATATCATGTTCACGAGAATGGGACATACGGGCGGGGAGGCATAAAAATAATAAATATATTTTATCACGCACAATCCAATGAAATAAACTGTAAGAAAACTGATAAACCAAAAAAAAAAAATTGCAATTATATATTGTAGCCTCAGCTATGTACAACATTGAGAAATGTATGACTGGGATTGTATTCAAGACATCCAAACATCCCCTCTCCCAAAATATCAAAACCAGTGCAATTGTCCACATACTCTAGCTTCCATGTGTCACATTATCCATGCTGTGGTTGTCCATATAGCTTTACACCAACAGTACACATACATAAATCTTTCTTTTGTTGTTTGCTTTACGAGACGTGAGAGGTCAAGCTGGTGTCACTGTGCAGCTGAGGGTTCAGCCAGTATGCCCGACAGACTCTCCTCTGCCAGATGGGACAGGTACTTCTGTGGATGAGTGGAAGAAACAAAAAGAAAAAATTACAATCCAAAATATATCTAATATCTATATTATATATACTGTATATCAGGGCTGTCAAAGTAACACGATAATAATGCGTTAACGCAAATTCGTTTTAACGCCACTCAGTTTTTAAACTCGTTAACGCAATCGATCTTTTGGAGGTTGTAGCGGGCTCAGTTTTAAAGCTATAGTGAAGATACTGGCATCATATGAAACTAGAAAAGCCTAATGAATCCATTGGGAAGGAGGTTAAATAACGCTCCAAAAGTTACGCAAAATTTAGAGAGGAAAAACTGTCATGGCCATTTTCAAAGGGGTCCCTTGACCTGAAAATGGGTTCTATAATAATAATAATACTATGGGTACCCACGAGTCTCCCCTTTACAGACATGCCCACTTTATGATAATCACATGCAGTTTGGGGCAAGTCATAGTCAAGTTAGCACACTGACACACTGACAGCTGTTGTGATGTTGGGATTTGAGCATATATTTTATGCTAAATGCAGTACCTGTGAGGGTTTCTGGACAATATTTGTCATTGTTTTGTGTTGTAAATTGATTACCAATAATAAATATATACATACATTTGCATAAAGCAAGCGTATTTGTCCACTCCCATGTTGATAAGAGTATTAAATACTGGACGAATCTCCCTTTAAGGTACATTTTGAACGGATAAAAAATGTGTGATTAATTATGGGCAATCGTGTGATTAAGTAAAGTAGGTAAAGTTTTTTCTCCAAATTACAACCAAAACTAAAGACCTCTATAAGGATGATTTGTGGCAGCTCCACAAATCATCCTTATAAATATTTATTTTTCAAGAAAGGTCAGGACAAGACAGCAGCATGTCAGCATTGAAGTCAAACAACCAGCTGGCCGATCTTTTCCACGCATGTTGGATTGTACTAAACATTTTTTTTAAAGCTACTTAAACATTTTTGTCAGTTGAGTGATCATAAGTGCATGCACCAATACTCAAAATGCTTTTTGAAAGGATTTTCCACAAATAGAATTATGAAGTGACAAATTATAATCAGTAAAATTAAGATATTATGTATATGAATACAAAATCAGCGATTACCAGCTTTAGTCCCAATATTAGCACTAGCCCCCAAAAAGAAATGTTGGTAAAACCACGTCCATTTAGCTCGACTCAAATATCATCTGAGAATGGGAGCCTTGCTCAATAGTAGCTGATGCTGAATTGATAATATTGTAAACAATAACTTACAAATATCTGGAAACTAATATGTATTGTACTTCTCTGTGTTGAAGTTAAACTATGTAGATGAGTGAGTAAAGTAAAAACAGAGATCTATGATCAACAAAAGGACACAAATGAATGTAAAACTAAACACCAGAACACAAACACAGAGAGCTTTGACAGACAGCACAACTGTTTAAAACTGTTTGAATCGCTCCTCCTCCGGCCGGCCTCAGCTGTGCTGCCGGGGACGAGAGAAACGCAAGATGGCTCGATGCTGAGTGGCCAACAATCAGAAACCTTATACAGTTACAAGTTTACATACATGCAATGTGTATGTTTGTTCACGTGTGTGTGTCAATCTGACTGCATTTGTGCATTTTCTTTTTGATTAATCTGCTGATTATTTTTTCAATTAACTGTTTAGTCTATAAAATGTCAACAAGAAAGTATTAAAATTGCTTTGTTTTGTCCAATAAATAGTAAAAAGCCCAAAGGTGTTTCATTTAAACTCATATAATCTAAACGCAGCTAATGTTTTTAAGCATTTTTCCTTGATAAAGGATTTAAAAGTTCATCAATAAGTAATATTATTAGTTTATTAGTATATTCACTGTCTTTTGCAGTCCTGTTTTGAAAAAAAAAAATGTATTTAACATTTAAGTAATTTGATTTATCCCCAAAATAAGACAAAAATAAGATGAAAGGCAGAAAAGAAACTTAATATACTGTAACATGAATGTGCTGAATGTATGTGAAGTCACCAACCCAGCAACAGGTGGTGATCTTGCTACCAGACCACACTGACTGTGGACCACATCAGCAGTGCCCTCAGTACAGTGGAGTACGCAGACATAGAGATTTACATTATTGATACTGCATTTGATAGCATAAAAGGTGTGACAGCAAATGCACATGCAGACGTGTTGTATATGTACATACAGTATATACATGTCTGCAGAAACACCTGGAGGACCTGTGTGTCACCGTGCAGTGTGTACCTGTAGGTTCCTGTAGTGTACGGTGCTGCGGCAGTGAGTGGTCTTCGCCGTCTCCTCGCTGTTGTAGAACAGTCCGCAGAGTTTACAGTAGAAGCCGGTCCTCGGCACGATGAACTCCACTCCTGTTAGACAGCGAACACAACTATTAGACTTCAGTCCCAGAAATCAGCTCCTGACAGATGAGGGTCCTCACAATGGGGGATTTACAGTGATAGTTACATCACAGTTGCTGCACTTTGTCTTAGCTTTAAAATTAAAATGGCATTTTTTTCACTGTATCCAAATTTTGAAAGTAAAAATATCCTGCTCCTTTTATTTACTCTATTTTTTTTTTTTTTTTTTTTGCATTCTCATTTATTCAAATCGACATAGAGAAACTAAGGCAATGGCAGGCTAAAAAAATATTTTTTAACCGGTCTGGGTGAATCCCTCATTACTCAACTCGTTTCTACTCCAACCACAACATACATAACAGGGACAATATGATTGATTATAGTCAACATAAAACATTTATTTTAATTTAAATTATTAGAATGAAAAAGGGAGAACATATTACTGAAAAAGATTAAGCCAAAATTAAAACTTTTAAATTTACATTTAAAGGGTTTTATTGTTTTGAGATATGAAATACAATTCAAAGAAAACTCTATATGAACACACAGACAGCAAGACGTATTGTATCTGAAAAAAAAAAAAAAGTATCTAAAGGCTGAAACCATGAAATTGGATGTTAAAATACACATGAAAAGTTTCCATAAACAATCTTATTTTCTCACATTTTGAATGAATTAAAGAGGGTATAATAATTTTTAATTTAGGTTTTATTTTTGTTACGTTTTGATTTAATTTTCGTTTAGTTTTATTTAGTTTTCAGAGTGCGTTTGCTTGTTTTAGTTTAGTTTCAGTTTTTCAGAAAGGTTTAGTTTTAGTTTTTGTATATTTAGTTTTAGTTTTACAGTAGTTTTAGTTTGTTTTTGTTAGAGCCAGCTATAATGTAGCTACGTATAACAGTACATACAAAATACATGGTTGGAGAACTGTGTAGTGTAGGAATGGCCATAATGTTTAATGTTTAATCTTCGTGCTACTTTAGTGAAGCAAATGCAGCATACAGTAGCACCGTCTCCTGGAATGTCCAGTCCGTTCAATTTCTGAGGTTCAATGTCACAAAAGGAAATTTCCTGCTGTCTCCTTTTTCCGTAGTGATACGGCAAAAAAAATTCAACTGAAATGAATTTGTCCGTTTTTATTTTTATTAGTTTTTTTTTACCCAGGCAATATAGTTTCAGGATATAATTTCTATTTAGTTTCATTTTACTGAAAATATTTTTAACTGCTTATTTTAATTTTAGTTTCAGTTTTAGTTTACTCTAATAACCCTGGAAGGCACACTATTCTCTTACTTAATGGTTTTTGCTGATAAGATGTATACCCTTTTACAAAAAAAGGTGTTATTTTAGTCCTTTAAAAGCAAACTGTTCAGCTGAGTACCAAGGTACATTTCAACAACGCATATCTGGCAATAAAAAACAGAACAAAACGGCAACAACAACAACCAGATGATTCATCAGTGTTAAATTTGTCTCGGCCGTGCTATCAATGGACAGTTTGCTCTGGACACACACACACACACACACACACACACACACGCACACATTCTCGGGGAATCATACATCAGAAATAACCGCGCTCATGTGTCCGTACTGTGGTCTATTGTTGTTACACTGCTTATGTAATTCTCCATGCAGCCGGCCCAACGCTGGCCATGTGCTAGGCCGTGTCATTCCAGCCTAATGATAATATAAATACCCATCTCTCAGGGGTGCATTTCACAACCTGCTCACGGAAATAGGTCAGCAAGTGGCCAAGCAATTCCAGTCAATTAGAGTGCTAATGCAACAGGTTGTCAGTGCGCTTGCTAATGGTGTACGTGATAACACTTTATCTTTAGGACTAAAACCACAAGCTCAAGACTCAATGAACTTGTCTCTGTGACTACGATTAAATATAGAGCAGTTAAAGGACTCTCAGACGGGGTTTAAGTCAGCCGCTGAATGGTTTTTACATAACCTGATATTTGCTGACATCATCAAGGATCTCAAACATAGTGCGTATAGGTCTCATTTTCAGTGTATTTTAAAACATTAAAGTTATAATCAGAGTGATAATAAAACGTGTTATGCTTACCCAAAGGGATGCTGTGTTCACTGACAGCTTTGTCTTGCTCGCGAGATGGCGAGGGCGCCTCAATCTCTGTAAAAGGAACATAAATGATGAGAAAAGGACAATCATGCGATTTAATCACGATTAAATATTTTAATCGATTAACAGCCCTAATATATACATGTATATATATATATTAGGGATGTTAATCGCAATTAATCGCAAATGAATTGCACATGTTTTATCTGTTCAAAATGTACCTTAAAGGGAGATTTGTCAAGTATTTAATACTCTTATCACCATGGGAGAGGGCAAATATGCTTTCTTTTTTGCAAATGTATGTATGTATATTATTGGAAATCAGTTAACAACACAAAACAATGACTAATATTGTCCAGAAACCCTCACAGGTACTGCATTTAGCATAAAAACATATGCTCAAATCATAACATGTCAAACTGCAGCCCAACAGGCAACAACAGCTGTCAGTGTGTCAGTGTGCTGACTTGACTATGACTTGCCCCAAACTGCATGTGATTATCATAAAGTGGGCATGTCTGTAAAGGGGAGACTCGTGGGTACCCATAGAACCCATTTTCATTCACATATCTTAAGGTCAGAGGTCAAAAGACACCTTTGAAAATGGCCATGCCAGTTTTTTCTCGCTACAATTTAGCTTAAGTTTGGAGCGTTATTTAACCTCATTCGGGACAAGCTAGTATTACATAGTTGGTACCAATGGATTCCTAAGCTTTTTTAGTTTCATATGATACTAATATCCTCACTATAGCTTTAAAACTGAGCCCGCTATAACCCAAAAATTGCCAGTTGCGTTAATGCGTTAAAGAAATGAATGGCATTAAAACAAATTAAAACACATAATTATCGGGTTAACTTTGACAGCCCATATACTGTATATACACACTAGATACACACACATATAATATGTATTTTGACACAAGTTTAGGACATTACATGACAGAGTTGCAGGAAATATCTGAAAATATTTCTTTTGGGAATAAAACAAATACATAGCTGTTTGCAACAATCATTCCTGCAGGCAACGTACAGTATATACTCTATAGTTGTTTTTGAACTTCAGAATGGCTTTTTGGACGAAACGTAAATACTTTCATGATTAATAGTTTAGCAAAATAGTTTATTTGATAATGTCTTTTGACAATCAACTAATTGATCAGTTGACCAATCTGTCCTATTGAGATAGGCTTGAAAACATCGAAACCTCTCCTTTAGGGTGCTTAATGTAACTGAACACTGGATCTGAAGTGGTTAAGCTGCAAATTCCTCTTTTGAAAAGTACCTTTTTTAAGAATGCCATCCTTGTGTTGAACCCCATCATTAATTGTTTCCGTGACCTGTCCTACTTCCAGGGATTTGCTGTCCTCTGATACGTGAATGTGATTTTCCATTAGCTCATCTGATGGCCCACTTTTGGTTACTTTATCCTCTAAACGTGTGTCTTCCAGTGCAGCCTTGAACTCCTCACTGGGGAAGTTGCTAAGGTTAGTGATCGGTAGCTCAGGAGCCGCTGGCCTGAGTGTCTGGTCTTCAGGACCGGTTGCAGTTAAAACATTCCCTGGTTTCTTATTTACGGACGTTCCTGCCTGGTCTCCAGCGTCCTCACCGAACTTTTCCAGGTTAGACTTCTCATTAGATGTCTTCTGCACCTCCGAGGAGGAGGAGGTAGGTGGTAATATATGCTGCTCCGCTGCTTCTTCCTCTGCAGCCTCTTTGGGGCAGGATACATACTCTTCCAGCTCAGAAAGGTCTGGCTCTATTATGGAATCATCTTCTCCTCCCACTTCATCTACGGTGACCAGTTCCTCCATGTTCTTAGGATACCAACACTCTTCATCAGTGTCATCTCCACTTTCCCACACCTTCACCTTAGAAAATTGATCAAGAGAAGAGCTGTTAATACTATAGTCCAACAACAACCTGCAACTTTAAAGGGATAGTGCTTTTAAGTGGGGTTGTACTTATCCATAGTCAGTGTATTACTGACAGTAGATGACGGTCGGCACGCCCCCAGTCCAGTGTCTAGATAAACAGACAGTAGTACCGACACCGGAGCAAAGTAATGTAGTGCTGTGGACAGGGCCAGCAGCAAAACCTAGGAGTTGCTGGTCTACCGCTGCCTCGATCGGTTAGTTTGTTTGTGTTATTGTTAGTTTGGATTCACCAGAGTCACACAGTATCAGAAACAAACTAACCAATCGAGGCAGCGGTAGACCACTAACTCCTTCTGTGAGGTAAAATTAAATTTCTTTTCAATAGAGTCTTGTTGCTTTGGCAAGAGCATAGGTGGAACAGCTTCAGTTCCCCATCGAAAAGGGTTGTCTAGAAAATATTCTAAAAAAAGAGTACACTTAAACTGATATTGATTTTTTTAGGTGAGCCTTTCTTTTAGATGGCTAAAATATGTTATTCTGCTGCCCCGTCCACAACAGTACATTGCTTCGCTTCTGTGCAGTAACTCTTGTCTGTTTCTCCAAACTGGGGGCGTGCCGACCGCCATTTACTGTAGGTAATACACTGACTATGGATAAGTACCTCATACAACCCCACTTCGAAACACCCGAACTATCCCTTTAAAGAGGGTGTACACATGTTTACAGTTAACCTGTGGGGTCAAATAAGTGCCTGAAGGAGTTTGAATGTGTAATAAAGATCACAATGCTTACTTACAGTCTCTCTTTCTTTACTACATTCAGTAGACTCTTTTGGCATATTGCTTTGCTGAGGTGAAACAGATTTTTCTTTTGACCGGCGCTCCTGGAAAAAGAAATGACTTAGCAGCTAGAAGGATGTGCCACGTAAAGCATGCATACAACAACAAATTATATATATTTACAAAAGTTACTCACAGTATTTTCAGTAGCATTTTCTTTCTCATGTTTTTCCGCAGTGGTGTGCCTCTTGCTCGTCTTTTTGCTCCTGTCCCTGCCCGGTGAACCCTGCCTCTTATCGTCTAGTGTCCTGCGAAGTGGCTCCTCAGTTATCTCAAACTCAGAATGCCTCGATCTACCGTGGTAGTCGCCGCCATCCCTCCTCTTTGGCTTTGTATCATGCCTTTGGTGTTGAGGTCTGGGCGGCTTGTCTGACTTGTACATTTGTTCCTTCATGTAGAAGTCGTCCTCTATGTTCCTGTAAGAGTTGAAGGACATGCCTTGAGGGCTGCCTCGTGGGTGCCAGTCTCTGTTGCCCCTTATCCCTTCACCTCCTCCTCCTCCTCCTCGCTCATCTGCAGATCTTGAGCTGATATGATCCAAGGGTTTCTGGTAAGCCTTCCGACGGTCAGCTGCCCGTCCATTTGGCCGATCTTCATCCACACTGCTCCCATTCCTCCACAGGTCATCCCTCTCCCTTTCGTCCTCACCCCTTCTTGAGTGTGATGACCAATCCCAAGAGCCCCGGTGGGGGCCCTGGCCATTGCTGCCTCTCTCCGGACCTCTGCATGAAGCCCCCTGGGGGCTGTGTGCTGAGCTGCATGATGTAAAACTGGGGCTGTGGGAATGAGGACTCAGGGAGCGGCTGATAGGGCTGCGGGAGCGAGCTCTCTCTGGCATGTAGCTGGAGGGAGATGACAGGTAGATTACATGGAGAAATCCTCTATGGCCCTGATCACACAGACCACAGAGAAGCCTGGGGTGGCTTTTTGTAATTGTTTTCAATGAAGCGCTTTGCGTTTTTACAGGAGCACCCTGAACGCCTCGACTTGAAAAAAATTCAACTCAGAGCAGGAAAGCACCCGACGTCATTAGCGTTTTTTTCTCATTGAGGTGGCTTTTGCTGGATACCCGGAGCTATATAACATTAGCACTCATTCAGTTGTTGCCTAGCAACAATTAAAAAAAGACGCAGAAAACTGCAAAAAACTCTCTGTCTGATCGGGCAACAAAAAAGGCAGTGCAGTGCGCCTCGCGTATTCCACCTGCAAAAACACGCTCTGTGATCAGGGCCTAAAGCTGCACTTTCTGTTGTAATTTTGGAGATCAGAAATATAACACTGACTCAACATATAGTAATCGTCTGTGACATTTTCACCTCGATGAATTTCCATTTTGCTTTCCTCGATTAGTGACTCGAAGAACTTGGCTACACAAAAAAAAAAGCATTTGGGACTGACTGTAGAAAGAAAGGTTGTCTTACTGTTCAAGTTCTTGCATCTCATCCCTTTCCCGCTGAGAGGTGATATCGTGGATGATGGATTGAAGATCTTTACCTGGTTTCTATACAGAAAAGAAATTCACATTTAGCGATTGGCTAACGCAGCCTATAACCTGCTGTTTACTTTGATCTTCGGTCTTACCTTGAGCTGTAGCTCCTTGTACCTCTTAGACATTCGTATGAGAAGTTTCTGACTGTTAATCATAGCTGGAGTGAGTTGGTAATATTGAACCATGGCCTGGGCTGCTTCAACATACGCCATCTCCAGAAATGCCTGATGGGAGAACAGAAAATTGCTATAAACAATAATCCCCTTCTGACAGTTATACGGTTTCTCTTGCATCTGCAGAAGCATGTTTCACATCTCAGATGTCAGACTGGATTCATGTGAATCTTTGAAAATTATCCTGACATGGTATCACATTTCATTACCACAGTAAACCACCAGAACAGTCGCTTCAGTCCCTGTAACCAATACCAACAGTATGAATGCTTTAAATATGATAGGGGGTGATATTAATGGTGTAGTTCACTTCTGATAACTGAAACCTGGGAACCTGAGTGAGCTGTCATGTACTTGTAGTTAAACAGCCAGTAAGTTATGACAAAGTAAATGCTATCACATAACAGCTGCAGCAGAAAAACAAGCGGTTGATGATCATAAAAATGCACATAGATTCTCTGGTGATAATAGGTGAAAATATTCACAGAATCAACACCTTTCATGGAACTCATCAGGACAGAAATCTGCGCAAATATTTATTGATTTATATGAATAACAAATAATCGTTAAATAATCTTGTTCTTGTACCTGGTGGGTGGAGCGCATGAGGATGTAGTTGGTGACTTTGCCAAAGGGTAGTCCCAGGTTGATGACATCATTCTCTGTGCAGCTGCCTTCGGGGAGGTTGCAGATGTGAACGACTCGCCCTGCTGTGGCCTTTCTGGGTGGAAATGGCTGCAAATAAAACAATTACAACCATGAATATATTGTTTTAAAGTATCACACGGATCAATGGCAAAAAAAAAACTATTGAACATCTGAAAAAAACTGTTGTTGATTTGACTCAACAATCTTCATACCGGTGTGTCAATATTTAAACATTCAAACTTGCACCAATCCAGAATCAAAATAACTTCATCCTGTTTACAGTGACATTAACACCATGAACCGTATATACTGGGCTAGTCATCTGGTTTTGGTTCAGTGGTTAACTTTAGAGCGCAAACCTATAATGAGGACAGGACTTGTGAGATCTTGCGTGCAATGAACCCATCTGCTGTTGGTCAAGGAATCTAGTTGCAATGTGTAAGCTAACTGCTCCAACCACAGCGTCTCCTTTCCTATTTCTACATGGGTAAATATATACAAGATATAACACGTAACTACGACAGTTGGGGAGTTTTCAAAGTTATTTTTTTTTTTCACTTTTGACAGCTAGGCTAGCAGTTTCCCCCTCCTGCTTCAAGTAATTGTGTAAAGCTCGGCTTAATGCTCGACTGGATACGCAAAGAAACAAACGCACTTCCATGTATAGCACATCAGAGTCAATCATACCGTAGAAAACTAGTCTGTCTAATATCAATGTAACACTATAACATAGGATGTCATATCATTTTCCCTCCTGGATACAACCCACCTCATTCCATCTATTAATAGTTCCTTGGCAGCGGTGGAGCGGCGATAATGAAAGTTTACTTGTCTGGATTTAGAGACTTGTCAGCTGACTGGCCCCAGATATTTCACACATTTGACACAAATCCCTCTGAGCTGCCAACTATAGCGAGCTGCATTGCTTTCTTAACTTAAAGGAGAGTGGGTAAATGAGCAAATTATAGTATATAGATTAAATTATATTTTTCTTCATGGAGACACACAGCGGGCTGCAGAGAGACAGTAATGAGATGGTGGAACTAATTTAATCTGTTTTGGTTTTGAATATTGTATTATCACAATTTCTGACAATGTATTGCTTTTATTATTATTATTATTATTATTATTATTATTATTATTAACTTTTTATAGATTTATTTTAAGGCAGATAATGTTAACAGTTTTTTTTTCTTCCTTTCTTTCTCTTTTAGATTTCTTATTATTCATCCATTTTTTTCCCAGCTCAAATATTTTACACCCCGTCTTTTCCAACTCCCTATTTATCCTCACATCTCTGTCTTAACCTGCATCTTTCCCTCTATAAACTCAAAACCACCATGTTTGTCAATCTCTATCTCTGTCCAAAGCAGAATTTAGAGAACAGACATGCTAACCCAGATAATCTAAAGGACTAGCTCCATCATAGCAGGGAGTCTGGATGCTGTGGTTCAGAGGCATGTGGAGAAGAAGACTAGCGTCCATCATGCATCATGTGCACCCTTTTAGTGGTCGTTTCACCTTTCCTATTAGTTCTCCTGAGCAATAAACTTACTACATTTATAACTTTAAAAAATGCAAAGGCAAGTACCACTGACTGATTTAAACTGTCTATCTTTATTCATCATCAAACTAGCCAGTGGACATACCGTTTGACACCTCATGTTCCCCCTAACATCATTGCGGAAAGCGGTTGTAAATTCAGCGCGTCATATCTCGGAGTCTTATTTCTGCAACCATTGTGCTGCAACTGCAAGTTTTCCATTGCCCCTCCTCCTCTTCCTGCTTCTCTGGCTGACAGACCTGACAGACAGTCCCATGTGTGGGACAGTCTGGGGTCCTAATTCCACCTCGGACCAGCAGCCAGGGTCTCTGTTTTTACAGGGACTTTGTTCAGGGAAAACCCAACACTAACATACACTTCACACTGGGTCCAATAGCCGTGAAATGTAGAGTGTATAAAGTCACTTGCATGTCGAAACATAATCAGAGGCAAGCGTGTCAGTATTCAAAACATACATGAAGCACTGATAACATATAATCCATAAATAACATGTGATTGACTGTGACTCACAGAAACCTAGTTAATAAACTACCAATCATTTTTTTAAAGGGTACTTTTGGCTAACACAGCTCTTTTACAAATCAGATACTCAACATTTTGGGCACTTATTTCTATTCACAAATACAACCCCAATGAAAAGATGATCTGGATGAGCCAGATCACTGAACTTCTATGCCGTGATTGTTCATCAGTCCATCTTGTTGCTAAATAATAATTAATGTGCTGCTAAGGAGATGTAAATCCAAAGGACAGAAGGTCATTTTTTAATGTGTTATGTATGGTTAATTGTGATGTGTTTTGGTTTTTGTCTATCTGTTTGTTTATGGTAACAGTATGTCTATTGTATGTGTACTTTTTCTCAAATTGAGCTGCCTATGGATGCAAAATTAATTTCAGTGCAAACTGACAGTAAAGTTGTATCATATCGTATCGTACAACTTAATGGTTTCTGGCCAGCAAGCTGATATCAAAAGCCTAAGATGATAAGAGCGATAATTCTATCAACAGCCCTGTGCCACGACCAGAACACTTAAAGGTCAGCGCAGGTTGGGCTCAATAAACAGATCCAGGAATAGGCTGTTTATGTCCTTGGAATATTAGAGAGAACAAGAGTCTTGCTCACTGCACTCGCTAATGTCTGACCTGTAAAATGTTGTCTGTGTCTGAAAGCTCAGACAGTTTGACCGCAGCACTGATATCACAGTCGAGGTTGGCTCAGGCTTTGAACGGTAGCTGTTCCTGTTAACCGCGAACCAGCACAGAGTTATGCACATGTCATTGCCTACTCACAGGGAGGCACACTGACGGGGCCTCCTTAAATAGTCTATTTTGCAGATGGGACTTTTAATATATGGAACAACAAAAAACAAAAAAAATAATAACTAAAAAACACTGTTATGAAGTGCCATTTTAAAATGTTTTTGTTAATCAGTGTGCCATATCAACATTAAGGTTAACATTAAAGCAGCAGTGGGTAGAATTGGAGCAAATATGATTAAAAAAAGTTATTTTTATAAAACGGTCACTATATCCTGACAGTAGTGCATAAGACAGGTAGTAATCTGAAAAGAAATCATGTGCCTCTGTGTCCTCCGGTGCTCCTAACGGCATTTGCAAGATTTCACAGACCGGAGGAAAACAACCAATCAGAGCCGAGCTGGAGCCTTGCCGTCTCTGAGCAGCTGTCAATCACTCGCAAACTCCGATCAAACGGTCAAACTAGGCAGCGCTGATCAAATATGAATCAATATTCTGTTACTGTAATGCCTATTTCTCTCCCCAAATGCTTTCAGAAACATCTTGTAGTGTACTGTTTAGCTGTAAAATTAGAAAGTTTGTGACCCTATCGCCATATTGAGATCAGTTGAGGAAATACCAAGCACCGCCCACCAGCCAGAGCAAACGTTCTCATTTTACAGCTAAACAGTACACTACAAGATGTTTCTGAAAACATTTGAGGAAAGAAATAGACATTACAGTAACAGAATATTGTCCGTTTGATCGGAGTTTGTGAGTGATTGACAGCTGCCTCCGTTGAATGAACAGCCAATAGGAACGCTCTCTCTCTCTGAAATGATAGATTTTCTAAAGCCTGAAAACAGAGCCATGAGGAGGTGCAGAAGTCTAGTTTTCTCTCAGAACACTTGATTTACAATATGCTGAAAGGTTATTATGGAAATTTTGCCCAATGATGCCAAAAACATTCTGCCTACTGCAGGTTTAACTATATTTGAAATATAACTTGTGTAATTAACATTTCTGTATAATGTTGGCTTCATCGCACTTTTAATTCTAAATTAAGAATAAAGAAAACAGGTAATGTATTTTCCCATAAATCTACTAATACACTACAGTCAACAGAGATATTGGCTATACCTGCCACCGTGTGTTCAGACATACAGTATGTTCTGTTGCTAAAATACTCTCAACACCGTGACCGACTGAACTAAGGCCAAATGGTGTAAAGGATAACAACCCTTTCACACTGCAGAGTGCTTTCCTGTTTTCACTGACAGCGTGCTGACTGACATTAGCTGGAATCTCTCCTAACGACATGTTTGTTTATTTGTACAAAGCAGGATCCATGTTGGAGGATCCACTAGAGATAGTCAGTTTGGTTTCACAGGTTTCCCCCCACGTTCCTACGCATGGCGCCCGCACGCCGATCCCCCAGATCGCTTTACCAATCTCTCACCAGTCTGAAACGCTACACCGCTGCCTGGGGGTGTGACCCGGGGGTCTGTGCTCCTGACTGCGGTTTGCTGTAATCCTGTGCTTATCTCTGTTAGAGTTCTCTTATCACATGAAGCTACTGTGTTACCTCAAGCTGGGCTGCTGGAAACTGCAGTCCAAACTAGGGACTGCTGTGTATGTGCTGTGTTTGTATGTGGTATGTTGCTCCGTACAGATTGTAGTCATTTTTGTTTATTTTGATCAACAAAATAAATTTTGAAATGTGCGTGTTTACCTTTTCATTTTCATGTATAAACATACACAAATAATACCTAAATAAAAAATAAGTTCACAAATGATCATTGCGTGCGGTTGAGTGTGTGCATCTGTGAGAGTGCTCTCTGTTCAACACACGGCTTTAAAGCCAGTAAAACCCCACCTGTTCTGCTTCGACAGGTGTGTGTTTATAGCGACCAACATTAGCTCATGTAGCACAGCCTAAAAATATTTTCCCACTCGTACAATAAAACTCTTTGTCAATAACCGACCAATGAAGCATATGACTTTCACATCACTGAGTTCAGGCTCCTGTTAAATTGGCTCCCTGACAATGAAGAAAAGAACAAATGGCTGATAAAAAAACAGCAGAGTCACGCATGTTTGTTGGAACGGAAGAAGTGGTTTTACTGTGGAGGGGATGTCATTTAAACAACACGACCTCAGAATCTGGAACAGCCCTCGTCGACCATGATTCAGTTTATTTATATAGCGTCAAATCAAACATACAATTCTTTATTCTCACATCTCAAACGCACGTCTTTATGAGGCCTAACTTGTCCTGTGTATTTTAATCTCACTCTTCACTAGACAATTTATCTTTTTTACTATATACTACGAGCTTTTGTTTTTCAGTTTCTTATTTTATCTTTATGAATGCATGTAATATTTATATATATTCTCTTTTGTGCATTTTACATTTTCTGTTAAAATCCTAAAATGACACCAAATATATCAGGATGAAATACAGTTAGAAATAGTTATAAATTGATTCATGAAACTTTTTGTTTTTCTTTTAATACTATATTAAATATTAATCAATATTAAATAGTCTTGCAACATTAAAAAAAAAAGGCATCCTACGTGTTTTATAGTGTGATTAGTGTAAGTGTATACTGTATACTGTGGTTTCATTAAAGAGCTGATGTATTTTTTGGACTTAACTTTGATAGGGTATGTTTCAAAACTGCAGCTAAAAACCAAAATGTTATGTACAGTGTGTACAGTATGTATCTGTATGCAGGTATGTGCATGATGAATTATGCCCGCTGACTGTTGAAAGCTGCGCGCTGGGCACCAGAGACGGCTTTCCAAAGGTTCGCTGGGGCAAATTTTCACCTCGCTCATCATCTGCTGCACTGGGCTTTTCAAGAGACCTGCCTTAGTGATGGACGCCTATCAACAGCTGCTGTTTTTTTCAACCCCAGTCAAGAGCCAACACTTTTGGAAACCAACTGTAGGGCAGCAAGTACTGACAAATAAACTCTTGGGAATACTCTTATTCAATTGAGTGATGAGATTAACATTGACCTTGTTTTCTTCATTATTGGTAACCCAACAGATTCCTACAATGTATTATATTTGCACTGTAATAAAAGTCTTAAATTTGAGTATGTTTACAGATTATGTGGCCTAGAATAAAATAAATACTCATAAAATGAATAGTGTAATACTTCTAAATTAAACTTCTGTCCATATAATATGGATAAAACGTTCTGGGCTAATGCTCATTCTCATCTCTTTCTTTCTTTACCACGTCACGTCATGCAAGCGTCACCACAGCAGCCCTTCAGCAGCCTATTCAAATCCTCCATGAGCGTAAAGTAGAGTAAAAAAGATTAACACTTTCAGTTAGCTCTGCAGTTACAGTACATACGTGTGATGTATCTGGAGCATTCGTCTGTACAGAGCTTATGTGGACAGCTGCTTTAACATGCGTTAACATGACACAATTCAATACACTGCTGAGTTGTGTCCGGACATAACAAATGTTTACAGTAGGACACACTTAAAAATGTCAAATGTGTGTCCCCCTGCCTAAAATGGAACCGTAAAAAGTATGATAATGCAGCATAGAACATATTATAAAATCCTAAAGTGTGAATAATATATGAATAGAGGTTCCCCAAATTTGTATTTCTATAACAACATCTTCCTCAATACAGAAGCTATTTTGTCATATATCTCAATTTTACAGATTAAACTGTATCCAGGGCCTGGATAATTATTAAGTGGTAAAATATAGACATTTGAAAAATCTCAACACGTAGTTTCTAGCCAACATTTTAATGACAAAGTTTGCCAGGCTATCGGGTTGAGTGGTAAAAAGTTGTGAAGCCCAGAGACGCAGCCTGCTGTTGGCCGCAGCAGCTGTCAACGAGAGGATCTGGGTCCATTCATTACGCACCATATATACTTTATCCTGCTGCTGAGCTACAGATTCTTTAAAGATACATGGAAGAAATGCAGTATGTAGACCTTTTCTAACATTCTAAATGGGCACTTTTGTATTTCCTGTTGCAATGTTTGTTAATGTAGTAGCTGACAGGAAATTAACTTAGACAGGAAGTAATTTTGGCAATGAAAAGGACTATTGGAGAAATGCAGTATGTAACGTAATTAGAGATACAATATAATAACACATCATCTTACTCTGCACCAAAGAACACCAAAGGAAACTGGCCCTCCGAGTCTGTTATTGCAACAGTCATTAATGAGTAAAATATTATTCATTAATCACATTTGAACATTTCCATGAAACTAGATGTAATCAAGGTATAGCTGGTTTCATGTTCAAGGATGACAGCTGTTCCTTATCACTAGCATATAGCCTGCCACAAAATGTGATTTATATGTCTAGGGTAAACTCTGATAATCCTGAGAAAACACCCATACATTTGTCTGACCTTTGACTCTGGCTGGTGTGAGGCGAATCCTGTATCTGACGTGGGATAAGTCTTCATGGCTGCAGGTGGCAAGTATGATGCATTGGCTCCTGCATCTGTGGAAACAGTTTGAAATATGGATTTAACATTGTCCGCATACAGTCGACCTAGAGTGGGATAAAGTTACATTTTGTTGACTTGTTGACAAGGCTCAATGTTATAAATATACAAAGAGTGTCATTCAAATCATTATTAGTTTTTCTTTCGCTTTTTATTAGTTTCTTTGTTGTATAATTATGGAATCTGAAAACACTAGGTTGGAATAATAAGACTCAAAGCATGCATCAGAGCTAAGAACTGAGATCTGGGAAGTATAGTGATACTCTACTGTAATGTCAACATACTCTCGGGTTCTCAGTTATACCCTATGTTGTTATTTTTCCCCACAGAGGATTGTTGTTTACAACGGACAGTTAAATAAAAGTTTGGGTGTACTGCTATAATATTCATACAAATGTTAAATCAAGGTTTATTTTAAAATTCTAAAGACAAGATTTTTAAACTTACAATTAGTTGAATGTGCTGTAACTATAATGATATGGCTTGATTTCTCAATAATGGCCCATGATGCTGGCTCACTACTGTACAACAGTTGTGTCCACAATTTTACATTGTTATTTACAGCTATTTTTCACCGACCTTTCTAAACACCGACTACTTAACCGAAAGAAAAAGAATCAACAAAAGGTTACATATGAAACGGTAACCACGGTTCGCTGAGTGAAGAGACGATCTCTCCGACTTCAGGCCGCTGAAAAAGGGTTAGGCGAAAAAGGCTCTTTCAAGCTGTCTGCAGCCACCCACAGTATTCATACATTATAGAGATAGGGTGGATAGATACTATCAATGTGATAGAGAACAGGTGCTCAGTGTGTTTCTGTGTAGAAAAGCACTACACATGTGTCATCAGCTCTGTGGGTTTGCTGTTATAATATGTGCACCAAAAGTCACAAACCCCTTTGGCTTAGTGTTGTGGTCCACCATATTCTGGATATTCTAACAGCATACATCAATGTATCAAAATACACTGTGTCAAGTTATAAAAACTTGATGCCTCATGCCCTCACGTACCTCTAAAAATACTGCCTGACCTCCATCTATCACTCTGGTTCACATATTCCAGCGATCAGAAAAACATCGCTCTAACATCGGTAGCAAACGGAGGCACTTGTGGTGACAAATGGGTTATCCTACCTTGACTTGCAGCGGAGTAGACCATGGAGTTTGTCCCTGCGGGGTTCAGACTTCCATCAGAAGGCCTACCGACAGCGTAGTGAACAGCTCCAGCTGATACCACCGCGGAGCTGCAACAATCAGAGAAGGCTGATTTTAGCTGCCTCTCCCCTGCCTTGCTCACTCATATCTTGTGACAGAGCTCATATTCATAGAAACATAAGGCAGCTGTATATAGAGCAAGGAAAAGCAAAATAAAATGCTTCCAACACTCAAGTGAGATATTTGCTCTGAACTGACCTAAAGCAAAAACAAACACCTATTTAAACACAGCTGGTAAGCGAGAGGAAATTACCCAACCATGGTCAAGGTTAATAATAAAAGCAAACTTTTTTTTTTTTTTTTTTTTTTACATATAATTGTTTGAAAATCAACTAAAAACAAAATAAACCGCGTGAAGCCACTAGTTTTGTGAGCAATCACAACTTACTTTCAACTCTGTCCAGTGAATTTTAGAGTTGTAAATAACTCACCTTTCATTTGTGTACAAGGTTCGGTTCTGCAAGTGTAGTTTTCCCTTCACGTGCTGGTCCCAGTCCTAAAACACACACACACAGACCATCCAAACATAGTCTTAGACAGCTTGGAAACACTGGTAGCTCACTGCTTGCCCTCCAACGGTAGGTCTTACATACCCCTTCTATAATCTCATGGCTGAGAGCAATTAAAGAGACAACATCTTGGATTAGTTAGTTAGGGGCTGCCCCACAAATCAAAACATCTAGCTACAGTATATCAGCTATTTTCAGGCTGAAATGCCCATTTTCTCATCCAAAGCCAGGACATAGAGTGCTCAAGGGTATTTTTGTATGCCAACCAGGAAGTTAGCATCGCCCTCGTTCCCTCGACAAAAACCCAATGGGATTTTCCCATTGGCTTTTGGATTATTGCAGAAAATAATCTCTGTGGCAAACACACGTTTATGATACTTACACGTTTTGTTCAGCAAGATAATCTTCACAAATGAACACCACTTCTATGATTTTTGAAGTGTGAATGCAATCGCCAGAAGTCAAAAGTTAAAGTTAGACTATAAACAAACTACACCACGGTCGAATGAGCGTGAGTATACACAGCGAGTCTGTAATGGTGGACGTTTAGTAGTCTCATTTAGCCACTTATTAGCAAGCGCATTTTATAAGACACATTAAGGCTTCAAAATTCACAGGTGGGGTATTTATTGATGCATTTTATGTCATTGAACAAAACGTTAAAAGCTCTTCAGCTTGTGTCAACCACGGACCTTATTTCAGGCATCTAACTGTGGTGTACTGTGGAAACTACAAATTGCCAAAAGCAGAGCTGCAAGACTAGTCTTACCTTAAGTACAGTGACATTCTGTAGTAACAGCATTTATTCTACTAAACCCAAGTTTTTATACAGTCAAATTACCAAATGCAGGGATGTTCACAGTCATTTCACTAGAACAACAGATGATGGCCAAATCATGTTACCTCACCCAAAATCGAATGCCTTAAAAAAGACGGTCATTTATCGTGCCATCAATCACTGGAATAGCTGCCCTCTTTACATCCGTCAATCCTCTAACAAACCCTCATTCAAATACCATCTAAGAATACATTACTTGCGCAGCTGATCGATAGTCTAGTGTTGCTCATGTATGTTTTTCGTTCTTTGTCCCTGATGATGGGCCTTGAAGCTAAATGGTTGTGGATGATGTGAATGAATGTGAAATTTGGAAAATTTGAATGTTATTAGTGTAACACAAATATGATGTTGTACAGTATATAGTATGAATGTGATAAATGTAATGTACTTGATTTCGGATCTCAGGAAGACTAGCTGGTGCCATTGGTATCAGCTAATGGGGATCCTTTTTAAATAAATAAACTAAAAACCATTCAAAAAACCCATTGACTTCGAGATGAAGGGAGCGGAAGTGCTAAAATGTTAACTCGTTTCCGGGTTTTAGGACTCATTCCTGTAACAATCTATTGCTGTTGTTGGAAAATCTGATGAGCAACAAATGACCTACACTACATGGGGATTATAGTGCCCGCTCGTTTAATTACCCATTGTCACAGGACTTCTTGTTTTATTTGAGGACACTACATGGGGAATATATTGCTCGCTTGTACAATTCTCTATTGTCTACTATTAATTAAGGTGTGGGCTGAAAAATGTTAAACTTACAGGTGAATCATTCTGTTTAGTTTCAGGTGTTCTACAACTACAGTTATGTTTACATTTACATATAAGCATTTACTGTACATTTTGACTGATCAGTACACTCACCTTGAGGTTGTAGACCTTCTTGTCACAGATGCTACACTGGTGTGGCAGTTGAGTGGGTGTGACTGCGTGGTAATCATTGACTTGGTAAGCCTGAAGTGTCCTGGTACCTGAAGATAGGGTTTCCTCACTTCCATGCAGGGGCTGGTAGCCCCCAAACCCCTGCGTGCCACTTGAAGCAAAAGAGGAAACCCCACTAATGGGATTGAACTTGGGGTCAGGGGTTGGCTCCTCCGGGTTATACAGTTCCGTTCTGGACCGAAGTGGCTGCCCAGCTGCTGTCCACACATTGGCAGCATTAGAAACCATATCCACCTTTCCAGCGTGACTCAAGTTAGCGGGGCCTTTCCATTGCTCCTTATGCCCAGTGGAGTTATAAACATTCATGTTCTGTTCATTGACACTAAACCCAGCTTGTTGTCCCAGCATATCATGCCCATAGAAATCTCTCTGAAAACCAACATTTTTCATGTTCTTTGCCTGAGTGTTAATCACTGTGTACTGTCCATCACCAGCAGTGGCTGACGCTGCAGATGTCCCCCCAACTAAGTTGTACTGAACACGCCTGTCAGTATCAGAAGGGTAAGTTGACCCTGATGTTTTACCATACTCCGCACCCTGTTGGCCCACTGTGCCCCCTCCACCAGGATGGTTCAGTCTCACATTCCCTGGGTTTTGTTTGAATCCCCCGCCAACCAAGGCACCCAAGGCTGAATTTGAAGAGGAAAAACCTAGCACACCCGTGGGGAAGGCACCCTGAGGGTTCCCAACCATAGTAGTCCGTAGCTGATTGAACAAGGGTTGGGACATGGCGACATTGGAAAGAACCTGATTGAGAACAGAGGCGGTATTGCCCCCCTGAGCCAGTTTCAGGCGATGGAGGGTAAGCTGGGCCTGGAGCTGAGCGAGCTGGAGGCTGGCTGGGGTCAGGAGGAGTTGCTGGTTCTGCTGCTGAAGCCCCGCCTGCACACCGCCTGCCCCTACCTGGAGGCTCTTCTTATCAGCGCTGTCCACAGGCACCGCACCGATGCTATGGGGGACAAAAAATAAACATCACATACCTCAGGAATCTCAAAGGTCAAATCCACACACCATGTTATATGTCGCACAATAGCTGAGAAGGTAGCTAATGTTGTGTTTATGATAACAAGAATGCTCCTGAAGTGTCAATCAATCCTGTGGTCTCATTATAAATAGTGTAATGCAGATTGAGTCCGTAACTCAAGTTTGATAGACTGCAACCAGTTGCATGAATCAAGCCAATGCAAACTGGAGGAAACATGAATGCAGAGACAATGCCAGCAGGAACCAATGGGACTGAGTCGTGCCAGCAATACAAGTCATGCATGTTTATTTTGGAACTCAGCAATTAATGTTAAAGACATTTGTTTACTGGTTGAACAGGAGGTATGGGATTATGGGTGGTTGAATTGTGGAGGTAGAGCAAGTGTCTATTAGACATTTTAAACACGAATTAGATACACTTAATACTATCTACAAGGAGAATTAGTGGAGGGTGGTTTTCAATTTTCAATTACTAGGTGAGAAAACTGGCATGGAAGAGCAATGGATGGTCAATATTGTGAATAGTATGTTATCTTAATATCCAACAAACAAAAAAATAGAATTGTTCCGCTTTCAGTTAAGTGAACACTGTTTTCAATCATTACACCCTTTCAATACCATTACTGATTGCTTATGTCACAACTGTGGCCCTGCATACATTTGAGCATGGCTGGAGCAAATGTGTATGCTTCATGCAGACATTGTATATTACAAAACTACCAAACAATGACCACATTTGTACAGTTGGAAAGGGTCAATGGGCATTCATTTGAGGCTCTGCGAACTAACAATCATCAGCAGCTATATTACATTAGCTACTCCCATTAATCATAGAACTAAAGAAAAAAATATATCACTGGCATTACAAAGAGACATTTACTCGGTACTCCACTGCTTTCCTATTCTTGTGGACGTTAGCTGTGAGAAAGTTTCAGCTCCCCATATTCCCACAAGTCTGTTCCTCACAGATAGCATCTGCTAAGAAGGCGAATCTTACATGTGATCAACTAGCAGATGGACCGGCAGTTGGGCACAGCCATCAGCTGGCTGTCAGTCCTGCTGGGTTTAGGATAAACTAAAGGAAATAATCAGTGCCAAGAGGTATTACTCAGCTGGTTGCTGTTATCTAACTTAACAACGTGTTTGTTTATGGTAAACAAATTTGTTTTCCTTTGGTTTTATGGCTGACGAAAGTAGCTAGGAAAGATGGTTATGTCAGCTAAGCAGAGCAATGCGCCCAGAATATTGTATATTTTATAATTTCATAGTTTATTTTTTGTACACATGCTCTGGTAAGTCACCATCAACCACTGCCCATGAGCTACAGTACGGTAGCTTCCGCTGTATTGTGTGAACTACAGTGTGACAGTGAGAAGTCTAACTCTGGTATACATGTGGTGGTGCAGGAATGAGTCCTAAAACACGGAAATGAGTTAGCATTTTAGCACTTCCGGTTCCCTCGTCTGGAAGTCAATGGGTTTTTTGAATGGGTTTTTAATTAGTTGCCTGAAATAAAGTCTGTGGTTAAAACAAGCTTAAGAAATTTTAATGTTTTGTTCTACGATATAAAATACGTCAGTAAATATCCCACTAGTGAATTTTGAAGCTTTTGTATGTCTTAAAGAAGGCGGTTGCTAACAAGTGGCTAAATGAAGCTACAAAATGTCATCACTACGACACGTCCGCCTTTACAGCCTCATTGTATTCTCGCGCTCATGCGACCGTGGTGTAGCTAGTTTATAGCCTAACGTTAGCTTTTTACTTCTAATGATTATCTAATGAAACAAAACTTGTAAGTATCATAAACGTTTCTTTGCCACAGAGCTTATTTTCTGCAATAATCCAAAACCCAATGGAAAAATCCCATTTGGCTTTTTGTAGAGGGAACCCATACAATTCGGGGTTTGCCTACAAAAATACGTCATCCCTGCACCCCTCTTCTTCTCCTTTAGTGTTTATTGGCGGTTGGCAAACCAACTTAGAGGTGCAAGCCTTTGCACCACTCTATTGAACCTGCTAAAGGGTACTATGGTGTAGCAAAAGTTGTGAGTATTAAGCTTCTCAACCCCTGTCCATCTCCTGGTTTCACAAATATGATATGTCCAGATTACTGACAAGTAAAATCCCCTACTAGGTCAGTGAATTCCGAAAGAGACAATTCATCCTCAAGTTCTTCTCTAAGACCATAGAGATAGACAGTAGCCTCCTCAGACCAACCACGGTACGTTGTGTCACTAGACGGGCACATTTACCATGGACAGACTCACTGAATCTGCTCCACTAGTCAGTCTTGTTGCTCTTGCTACCTTTCTGGCTCTCTCACCTATAGTCTGTTCAAACCAGACCTATCACATACTGTATATGGCAATGCAAACGCAAGTTAGTGAGAAATAACTTTCATGTTGCAAAATCTACAACAGCTCTTGCAGCTTTTAGTGTGAAATTGCATCACTATAACAAGCATACAGTCAAAAAGGCTACACAGAAGGTCAAGGACATTTTCATTCAGCCAGCTATGTAGCTGTTTACACACAATATTGTAAAATGATATGACAAGACCAATTCTTAAAGCTCTGCCATCTTTTGTAGTTCAAATGTAATTTCTATGAATTCTAAACAACATTTGGAAAGTTATGGATTTCACCTTCCACAGAGAGGTCACTGCACATCTACCACGGACCGGGTGGTGTAACATAATTTAGATTTCTTGGATAAAGAGAGAGTAGTTGAGGTATAAGAGGGACAGCTGTATAGAGCACGGCTCAAATATCAAAAGGGTAGCTGCCCAAGCGCCTATTTTCCTACTGCTATACTGTTCTGTACACCAGCTTCATACAACCCAAACTGCTAATAGAACCACTTAGAACCACATCACCCGCTGGTGCTGTGACCCTGTTTGACTGGCCTGCCCTTTTCTGATGATTGCTCTCACATGCTGTCTAAACTTAGTCGACTCAGCTATTCATCACATCATCTATGTTAAGCACCTGACACTGCTCTATCTAGAAACTGCTCCTACCAACCCTGCTAAAACGTGACACACCAATCAGGTTAGACGAAATCCCAAATTGTTCTAGAACAAAGATTTGTCAGCCAGGAAGTTTTGCATGCAGAGACACTGATGCAATGAATTCTGGTTATTTGCAGTGGTGGAAAGTAACTAAGTACATTTGCTCAAGTACTGTACTTAAGTACAATTCTGGGGTACTTGTACTATACTTGAGTATTTCCATTTTCTGCTACTTTATATTTTTACTCCACTACAATTCAGAGGGAAATATTGTACTTTTTACTCCACTACATTAATTTTTAGTTACTAGTTACATTGCAGATTCAGATTAATAATACTAAATATAATCAACAAATAAATGAATGTATTATTCTGGACAAAGATAGCCTATTTACTGATCGCTGCTACCCAGCAGTATGTAGATTAAAAAACAAGTCCCTCCTTTACCAGCCGGTACACTAAAGTGTTGAACACATTAATGCATCAATAATTATAATCCAAGAATATGTGTTATTCTGAAATGGGCCATTCTGCATAATGAGTAATTTTTGTACTTTAAATATATTTTAATGCTAATACTTTCATACTTTTACTTAAGTCAAATTTTGAATGAAATATTTTACTTGTCACAGAGCATTTATAGACTGTGATATTGCTACTTTTACTTAAAATGTCAGAGTACTTCTTCCACCACTGGTTGTTTGTGATCATATTTACACAGATTCTTCTTAAAACGTTGTACTGCACATGTGGAGAGATGGATTATAAACAGGTTGTGGTTGTCTTTCTTAAATATAGAGTAAGAAGAAGAGACATTTTCAAATATGAATTTATGCAACTGAATCTTGCGGAGGATTATCACCTCCAGGTCTGTCTTGCTACTGGCTGGCTTATGTGGTTGTGATGTGGTCTTGCGATTACGTTGCCACATCATAAAATCATCATATAACAACCATAAGTCATACTCTAAGCCATACTGAGCTATAAACTATCCTGCTGTAGACATATGGTTCAGAAATCATACCCCTGAGATTGAAAATGAAAACTCGTGGAAACAATGTAAGTTTTGATGACTGAAAAACCTAAATGTTGTAACTGACTTAAGACATGATATTAAAATATTGTGTTTAATCATAGGTTTTTAAGGTTGTGCAATTTCAGTTGATTTCTATTACTAAACTTCAACGTGGTGTAATGGCTGGCAAATAATAACGGCAAACCAAAGCAATTCTAAAACCTTAATAAAACCAATAATACACAATTCATTTAGAGACAACAGACAATGGATTCCATGTCTGCAGTTCTACATCACAATGACTTAGTTACATCCACATAACTTTGCTTTTGGCATAGTTCAACTCTGAAAGAGACTAGGACTCACTTAAGACTTTAAGTTCTAAGACTTGGCAGAAGTCTGACACATACAACTTCAGATAACAAGATCATTTCGAATTTTGCTGGACTGAATACTAAAAGCAATATTATCATACAATAATAATATAATACTTTAGGGTAAAAGTGGATCCACTGAAGATGCTGTTTTTATATAAAATTGTACAGTCTAATTGTTTTTGTTTATTGTTTTTATTCCATAAAGCACCTTGTAAACCTTGTTTCGGAAAGGTGCTGTATAAATAAAGTTTGTTATTATTATAATTTTATCACTTTCATTTACTGTTGCCCCATCAATTTCACACATGATAACATTGCAACACAGATTATATGAAAACTAAATTTAGGGCAACTTCAGTCACTAAAAGTGTTGCTGATATGAAAGCTGAATGATCAGTTTGTTTGCACTTCTTCCTGTTAAGCACTGTTAAGCAAGTTTTATACAACGAAAAGTTTATTATTATAATTTATAATTAGAACAAAGGCAAAATCAAAATTGCTGCCAAAAGTATGTGCATTAAGATAAAGGATCACATGGGTGTTTTTGCATGGTTTAAGTTTTATGGATTTGCGATACATACAAAAAAACCCCCATAAAACAGACCTATATTAAAATCACATACCATAGTCTAAGGAGTTAATTAAGTGTAATTATGGTAATTGACTCACTTTGGACAATTGACAGTTCCAAGTTTCACTGCCGATTGTACACACTCTTAAGTGAGCAAGCATGCTGAGAGATACACTTACACCATTCCAGCTTATGACTCAGAGCTATAAATACTAGAGCTGCCCTCTGCCATCCAGACACACAGTGTCCTTAATAGACTAATATGGACTTTTGGGCTACTGGCACAGTGTGCTAGACACTTCAGACCAATCTTGTGATGAAGATGGGGACTATAGGTGTCAAGATGGATGGCAACAGAGTTGCTAATTAAAGTTTGCTGATTAAATTATGAAGAAAATGAGTCCATGCAACAGTCCACACAGTCACATCACCTGGACACATCCCTACTACAACTGCAGTGGAATTGATCTCTTTGAAAGAACATCATCAACCTTTTGTTATTTACATTTCAGTATATTCACTACATTCATTTATAATAACAAAGAAAAGTTCAAATGCGTTGTTAGAACATTTGTTATCAGAAAGTACCAGAGAGAGTAGCTAAATATGTGTAGTACCTCTAATGTATGTAGTAAATAACACAACAAATAAATTGATTGAACTCAAGTGATTCAGATATTGGGAAAAACTGACAAAATCTGCTAAATCAAGCGCACTGTTTGGTCTCTGAATGGCACTGTTTGGTCTCTGAATGTGGGCAGAGAGAGCAGAGTGGCCACGTTATTTCTGCATCAACTACTCTTTTTACCATACGCTTCAACTGGGAACACAAAAGGGTTTTTAAAAAATGTAATTACTGACATGTCAATTGTTGAGCAACCCAGACAGCTTACGTTCAAGAATGTTTGCTAATTTATTTAATTCGGGGGACCAGAGCTGCCATTAGGCTTTCAGTAGCAGAAAAAAGCAAATTATTGAAGAATGAAATCTGTCAGCAGTCAGTTTTATGAAGAAGAAAAACAAATTTCAGAGACACATAATTTAAACTACATAAAATACACCTTAAAGGGGCACACAAAAACATAAATGTTTTTAGGAACTCTTCGTGGAAAATATCAAATTCAACAAACTCTATGTTGCTTGAATCAAAGACTATTTAAGTGTGCAAGTTCCCATTATTTTCCAATTCTGTTACACATCTCTATTGTTGCATCAAAAAGAGAAAAAATGTTGCAAATATTTCATAACATTATGCATGAGATCTGAATATGATATACAGATCTTATTTTTGCCTGTGATGTTTTGACCCTTCTTTGTTTTATTTACCTTTCAAATATAATGCCAGTCTATGTGTAACTGTTGCCGTGCTCTTCGGGTCTGAACCCTTGACAGCCGAAAAAAAGTCTCTCACAGTCAAAGCCATGTCATAGCAGAGCTTATTAGCTTCATGTGGTCATTTAAAAACTCCTGCACGTAAACAAACTTATAAATATACACACCTCAGGTATTTCTGTTTTGTTTCACAATTCAATTTAAAAGTAATAAAGTGCATAAAGCATGAAGAACAGGTTCAATAAAAAAAGCATTGTATTATTGTAGTGAATGTACGACATCCACGTTAAAGTAGGGAGTACTAGAATTTGTGTCACAGCTCACAATTTAACCTGCAGCTCATGAGGCTTAGAAAGAATAATAGTATACTGTAGGTCAAGTCAAGTCAAATTATCTATACATATCTTAGTTTCACACAAGAATGTACATTCGGCCCTTTGACCCGACTGAAATTGTATTCTTTCTGATTTGTCTCGGTTTATTTTACCCTTTCTGGCTCAGCAATGCGACTTCTGTTTTTGCTAATTCTGCCTGTCCAGACTTTTTTTTCCTTACTTTGACCAAGCATCCACTACAAGAACATGGGAAAGTGTACATTTTACCCTGCTTTTAAGTGATAATGTGTAGGCTACTACATTGGAACTCAACTGGACCTCAATTGGAACAAGTCTACTGATCAATTTGTGAAAACACACCTAGAAATTAATTTTCAATTTAAGAAAAAAATTAAGTATCGTGGAAAAATGGCCGCGATCATTGAAATTACTTTTAACTCCTGTCTGCTCCCGAGACTCTGCTTTCTCATGCAGCGCCCAGGTGCAGGTACAAAGACTGACAAGTAAATGTGATGGTCCTATTGTCCAGCAGGAACCCTGCTGAACACATGCCTTTATACTTAAAACAACAAAATACTTGTGAAATACAACTTATTGATGTCATGCATCAATAAGAGAAAGGGTAAAAATTTAAGTCTGTTTACATTGAGAAAAACAACTCTTAAGTATCACAAGACTTCACAATCAACAGACTAAAGGTAACTAAAAGTAAATGTGAACATTATTACAGACGTGAACCATTGCTGCATCATTCAGTTTGCCAAAAAGGAAATCATTTGGGATTCAATACAGTCTAAATGCAAATGATAAACAGCTGACATCAACATCAATAGATATTGATAGATAATGGTTTCCTATCATGTATTAAAAGCTTTTAGGACACATCAACTAATGTTAAAGTTAGACATGCATTAATATTGCTAAATACAACTAGTCTGAAACATCTCTCTGCGCACATCTCAACACATGTTTGCCCTGTGGCCTAGCAACACAATATAAGTTATGATGACACTTTATGCAAACTAAATCAAATATTTTTCAGGAGTTTTGAAAAAAGCATTCTGTTTTGAAAGTCTTCTGAACCACATTGTCCTCGCCAAGTCCACAAAAAACAAAAAAACACACACACACACACACGCACTTTCACAAAGATCACAGGCAGCTCCGTAGTCATAACAAAACGCCACATGGGCCCAATCCGTCCACAGAGCCTCACTGGAGGAAGTAACAAATTAGAGGAAGGATCCAGCCACAGAATAGCCCTCAACTGAGTCCAATGAAACATCCAACAAAGTATTCCACAATGTCCAAACACACTGCAGCTCCGTAGACGGCTATAAATCCTGCCTCTTTGCGGATCCCCCGACACAGTACAGCTGACAAGACTTACCACCTCGTACACTACGCTACAACAGGCTTCTAATGAAAATCACACCTGAAGGTATTGCACAAACACACCAACCTTGACAAGACAGGCAGCGGAGGTCCAAGTTACACCTCTGACACTAAACTGACTGAGTGCTTCTCTGTAGCCTGACCTCTGCCCAGCAGCTGTGACTGACGTATGTCTCTACCCTCTATCATGACGACTAATGCATGACTAACACATGTACATTAGCATAACATCACAGCTAGTGGTCTTCACCCTACATGAGTTACGCTGCTCCCCTGCATTACTGACCACTGGACAGGGAGAGGAGACACATGATGAAAAGTCACAAGTGGTCAGCATGTGTGTGTGTGAGGACGGGGGTAGACCAACACAGGAAAGTATTCACAGAGGAGGCCTTGGGGGAATGCTGTGCAATCCTGAAGCTGCTGCTTCCTCAGCGGCAGCAGTTTGGTCCACACAAAGCTCAATGTGGAGAGTTGTCAGGTCAAGTAGTAGAAAACAGCAAAATGTCTGATTACTACTGACATACTACTCCATCGAGGGCTGTAACTAACGATTATTTTTCATAACCGATTAATATATTGATTCTTTTCTCGATTAATCGGTTAGTTGTTTGGTCTATAAAATGTCAGAGAATGGTGAAAAATGTCAATCAGTGTTTCCCAAAGCCCAAGACGACGTCCTCAAATGTCTTGTTTTGTCCACAACTCAAAGATATTCAGTTTACTGTCATAGAGGAGTAAAGAAAC